>VYZS01002083.1:27085-71514 GCA_013400695.1 Neodrepanis coruscans | reverse complement strand
TGGCTTGCATTTGGCATTGATGTTTCTCTAAGTTTAGGAAAATCTCTGCTTCTCAGTATGCATGGATGTTTTTGTTCTACACTGTGACTATCTCTTCTGAAGATTTATATTGTGTGGAATCAATTAAATAAGCTAATTACGGAAAAACAGAGTAATTGTCTGGATCTTGTGTTTTTTCCTTTCTCTAAAGCTGATTTTAGGAGGAGTATTTGGGATATAAGTCAGATTAGAACCTTATTAGACAAAAGACTAAGCCACACAGGGATTTGTTAATACCATCACACTCAGCTCTCTGGCAGTGCTCTCCCTTCTCTCTAGGAAAAGGGAAGTGTTTCCTGCACACATTTGTGGTGCCTGCTTTGCTGCTGGGGATGGTGGTGGTTGTTTCCCAGGCTCTGGAGTAACAGTGGTGACACAACTGACCTGCCATCTGCCATCACTGCCTTGGTGGCTTTTTGTTGCCTCTTGAGGAGCCGTAAGCACAGGAGGAGGAGGAAGTTGTCACTTGGTCAGGTCATGGCCCAGACACCTGAGCTGTGGTTTCCTTGGCTGACCTGTGCTGATCTCGGGCTGTCACTCCTTCCCCTGCTCCTGTGCTGGTGCCTGCACAGCTCAGAGTTTGCTGTGGTGGAAAACTGGTTTAGCTGAGCAATTACTTCGTGGAAAATAAAATTTAAAGGTGTTAAGTTGAAGTGAGGGACACAAAGCCCTGAGAGTGCAGGAAGGGAATAGGAACACACAGGTAAAGGGTTTTTTACTCTTTGTGCTCTGAGCTGCTTCAGTTCTCTGAGCTGGCTCACAGGAAGGCACTGCTCCAACCAAAGAACAGAGAAAGGGCAGGGATGTGAGGCACAAAAATGAGAGTGAACCACAACCACTCCTTTTAATTCACTGAGCCCTTAGGTTGTCTCAGATGTTGTGGAGCTCTTACAATTTCAGCCTGAAATTCATTCCTACAGGAATTACCTTTATATGGAGAGAAGGAAGATAGTGATATTTAATATCATCCCATTTTATCAGAAGCAATGGGTGTCTTTTGGAATGAGGGGTTTATTTCACAGAAAGCCAAAGGGCCTTTAAACATAGCAGTGGAGTTTGCTAAATTTGGCACAGATGCTGTCAAAGGAAATATTGGCAGCAGAGAACCAGTAAACCTCTAAAATGGGGAGGGTAAGTGAGAAGTAGATAAAATAAGATGTAGGAGCTTTCTATTTTTTGAAGACCAACTTGAACTGAAGTGGCATAAAGCAGAGTGGGCAAATGTGGTGGTTTGAAGAAACAGCTAAAGGTATGGAAATGAAAATACATCCTAGAACAGATTGAGAGAAGTGATCTCTTTTATTTCTTCAAGCAACTTAAGATGGATCAAAACACCATAAGTTAGATAACATCTTTAGCCAAACAGTACAGAGCCTTGGGTGAAATAGCCACTGTTTTTCTAGTGCTGGTGTTAAAGTGCAATTCTAGAATTGCTGCTCTTCGTATTTCTGCCTGGTAGGTGCTACCAAAACACAAATCATTTGGGGTGCCACACCCAGGATTATGAATTGACTGAGCTTCTGGCAAAAGTAATTTATTTAACAGACTCCATTTTGCATGACTCTTTGTTTTCAAAATACTGGGAGGGATCTAAGGAAATTAAACTACTAAGAAATTATGTGCATAGTAAATAGCTTAAAATTGGATTCTTTGCAGGGATCCATCAGATTCTACTTTTCAGATTCTGAAAAATAAAATTGTGTCTTTGTGACCTGTTAGAATCACAGTCATGGAATGGTTTGGTTTAGAAGGGACCTTAAAAGTGAGCTTGGGCCACTCCCCTCCCACTGTCCCAGGTGGCTCCAAGCTGGCCTTGGACACTTCAGGAATGGAGCAGTCACAGCTTCCCTGGACACCCTGTGCCAGTGTTTTCCCTGTCACAATGAGAATTATTTGAGCAGATACATGAAATCAAATGTCCTACACAGGAAGTTTTCAACAGTGCCTTCAGACCTGGTGGTGTGAAGGGCAATAACCTGTAGCAGATCAGAAGATGTGAGTGAAACCACTTCAGAGTCATTATTCCCCTTTGTCATGGGAGGGAGGAGTTGGCATAATTGTTAGCAGAGAGCTTTATTGTTGGGGTTGATTTTGATTGTTATGAGGAGGGTGATTGAAAACATGGGTGGGAAAGGTGAGAGAAATGCTGTTCCAGGTTGACCCAGTAAACTTTGTAGAGATTAACTGAAAGCTCAACAGAGCAGTTCTGCAGAGGTTACATGGGCACCTTGCTGTGGGCTTGTGGTAAAATAAAGGGCACTGGTTTAGGAATTAGTTATTTTCCCCCTTGTTGAAAAAGAAAAAAATCAACTTTATAAGAAATACAAAACAAAAATAATTTGTTTAGGTATTTTCTGTAATAATAACTGAACCAAGGCTGTAGCAGTGATATCTGGTGATGAGCAACAGACAAGAAGGGTTAGGAACAAGGAGATATAAATATATATATAATATAAGGAGTTTGGAGGTCTGACAGTTGCTTTGCAGAGAGACCATAGAAAAAGGTTTAGAAACAGGGATCAGTATTTTCTTAACCCAAAGCAATAATCCATCCATTGATACCAGAATCCTGACAAAAACTACTTCAAAAAGCCCAAACCAACCCCAAGATTTGTAAATATGCAATTAGGAGTTTTTAGGTAAGGCCAGTTAATTACTGCTGCAAATTGGATCATCTCTCCTGTACAGTTATTATCATGTCCCTTGTTGCTCAGACATCCCCTGCTGCCATTTTTGCAGCAAGAAAGTGGGAAGCAGTTGTAAGTTAGAGCTAATAAAAAAGTTCTAATGAATAATAGGCTTATTTATCTTCAAAAGATTGTATATGAATGGAGCAAAGTTACAAATACTTCTGGTAAATGCAGGTGTTTACAGTTGGTTCGGAAAAATAAATTTGGCAGTGTAAAGAGTCATAGACTGTAGCTGTTCTAATCAACTGTTCTGTGTAGCTGCTTTAACAATCTAGAATAAGAAACTAATTATTCTGAAGAACCTGGAAGGTTTAATACCTGATTATTAAAAAAAGAGCCCCAAACAAACAAAAAACCCCAGTCCCCTCTGCAAATCCACCTCTCCCCTCCCCCAAAAGCTGTGGCAGACAGTCTCTTATGGTTCTGCTGATTATTACGATGTCATAATACTGAGTTATTTTATTTACAGCAGCCTTAGAAATAAGCTTTAGCTATTTGCATTGTAACTTGATAAATGTCAGCATGTTGTGGAAATGTCCGTGATTGAGCTAAATGTGGACTGAATGAGCAGATTAAAGATCTCCATAGATCTGCTTGCTTGCTGGGAATTATTTTTGCCTTTCCTATTCTGAGTGTAAGCAGAATTATTCAATATTTCAGAAAGATTCTTATCCCTGCATATGCCCTTGGAATCGTGTTTCCACAGCAACACAAAGCTACTGATAAAAGAAAAAAAAAAATCCCTTTTAAACTTCAAATCAGGCTTTTATTTAGGGTTGTAATTAGGATGTTTGCCGGCAGCTTTGTGTGTTTTATGTGTATTATGTGTGTGCTGAGAGCAGCCTGTGAGGGAGCCGTGAGGTGAGTGATCCTGGCGGAGTGTCCGTGCTGGGGTGAGGCCGGGGGTGCCAGGTTGTTTTTCAGTGGCTGGATGAAGAACCGGCCCTCTGTGGGCTGCAGGCATTGCCAGGAGCTGGCTGCCTTCCCCCGGCAGCTGCAGCGTGCTCTCACTTGTTCCAGCGCCGCTGCGGAACGGGACACGCGAGGAATAGCGATGGGGGGGAGAAGGTGCAGCTTCGGGCACGGGGGACTGAGCCTGGCACCGCTCCGTGTGTCCCTGCAGGGACAGGGGCACAGGGACCTGCTGTGCCTCGGGGCTGCCCCGCCCCGGCCCTGTGCTAGGAAAGGAGCAGTGCTGACACTGGGGCTGGAGCAGTACGAGGCTAAAAACTGCCTTTAAAAGTTGCGTGCTGCAACTTTGTTGCTCGTTTCTTTATTTTGTGCAGCTGCGCCTGATGTTTTACTGAGTCCACGCTGTATGTTTACAAAATAGTTAAAATTAGGAATGATGATACAAGTCCTCGCAGTGCAGTTTGATTTTCACACGGTGTTGCAAAAGTATCCAAATAATGGAACTGTTGCGGGTTGTCGCAGAATAGTAACCACAGCCTGAAATCGGGATAATGTTGTGGCTACTGGAGTTGGGTAGTTGCAAAATGTGTATTTAAATTTTTCTCATTACAGATAAGTAGCACTCACAGCTGAATGGTTACTTCAGCTTGTGAAGCTGCACAGGGTTGGGGTAGAAATAAATCCTTACATTTAGTGTTGATGACTAGATTGATCCTAATGTGGGTAACAGACAAAGAGACTTCTGTGGGCAGGGATTGGTACATGTGCTTGTCAATTAGAAATGAAAAGCTATAAACTCTCACTCTGAAAGTTGTTAGTATGTGAACTGATATTCTCGGTTTACAGATTTTTATCTTTTCTGGAAAGAAGTCAAGACAAAAGAAGGTTCCTGCCTTTAGAAGGTGTCCCAATTAACTGCTTCAGTGCAAATATCAACAGTTGTGGGGAGGTTTAGTAGAGGCTGCCAGCCCTGAGAAGTAGGTGACACTGTGCACACTGGGACAGCACTTCCAGAATGCAAATAATCTAAATTTAGGGTGTGCTGGGAGGCGGATGGGGTGTGGATGTGGATGTGGAGCTGTTCTGGTCAGACTGGAGGGGGAGCAGGGGTCATCATTAGTTGTAAAATTAGAGCTCTAATTGCAGCTGCAGCCGAGTGAGATGAACCCTAATGGTGAGTGATAAGCTGTGCATGGGCTGCAGGGAGGGCTTGGATTTGCATTTTTATAGTGGTTCCATTTGCAAATGCACACTGGGAGCAGCACAATTCTTCAGCAGAGCCCTGGGGAGCAGTGGGCAGCTCTGGTGTTGGTGGCAGGTAATGAACAGTGGGATGGAGGTTGTGAGGAACAGGGAAGACTTTGGGAAATGGTTCAGTCTGGCTGACCAAGGACCCAATTTGTTACTTTATTTCACACACCAGTGAAATAGTTACTGGTGTGTGGCTTCATAGGCCAAAGAGGGCTGTGGCTGTAGCATGGCTGCAGTTCCTCTGAAGTTCAGTCTAGTATGGAGCATTCAGTTTTCTATAGCACGTGTCAAATTGAAAAAGCACTTTTGTAAAGGGTCACCCAGTTTACTTAAAGCCATATTTGCTTTGAGGGCTGTGGCTGAGAATGTGAAATCATGTTAACAAGACAATACACACTCTCAGTGTACCTGTGTGGTGCCTGACATTTCAATATTGTGTGTAAGCAAGTCCTGGCTGCTTGTATGATTTGCTTCTTGCTCATAGGAGTTGACATAATCCCTTGTATGTTTAATCAAGTTACAGAAAGGCTCATCTTTCAAAAAGTGTAACAACAGAAGTAAAACCACTGTCCCTTTCACTCTTTGAGCAAGGCAGTATTTCAGTTTTGCTACCCTTGGCTTGGCTGTGTTGGGTTGGGGAGATCTGGTACAAACAGAAAAATGACTGTATGGGGAAGGTACCCTGGAGAGGAAATTGCATCTCTACTGCAAACACTCAGCTTTTTTCCACACTGAATTGTGGTTTATAGTTGAACCATCTGAAAGCAAAATTACTGATCCTTTTCTAAATAACAGCATAAACCTCTTGCTAAGGAAATGCTTCAGTGAAACAGCTACAAGAGAGGAAATCTTGGCATATTTAATTGATGAATTCAACTTCCTTTAATCTCTACAAGGAAAGATGCTTATTTTTCGTCAATAATCAACCTTTGCTTGTGAAGCAATAACTGAGAGATTTATTAAATGTTACAAAAGATTTGGAGCTTTACTTTAAGCAGCATCAATTGGTAAATACTGGCATTCTGCCTTTTCCTGCTCTGCAGAGCTGCTGCTGCCCAGTCCTTTGAAAGGAAGTAAGATTCTGCATTGTGAGAGAAAAAATGCTCAAATCAATACAAGAAAGGAGACAGGAGGCTTGTTTATAATAAGATGGTCCACAGGATTCTTTCTTTCCCAAGTCCAGGTTGTTCGTGGTTCAGAGTTATTTCTGGGTTTGTTTTCTGCTTGTGACCTGCCTTGCTGGTACATTGTAAACACTGCAGGTGATGAGCTCAGAAAATTACTGTAGCCAAAGTGCTTTTGAAGGTGATGCCAAGTTCCACTTATGGCACTTGGTTATTATCTATTTTGGGACTGGGGATCTGCTAATGTGTTATCTATACATATGCAAGAGCAACAGTTGTAATGAATACTTGCTCAGCATGTGGCATTTCAAAGCACCCGGTGGAGCATCGGTGTTTCTAGAGGCAGATGAATGGTGCAGATCAGGGTGAGGGATCCAGGCAGGTCAAAGGGATTCTGTGGACAAACCCTGCAAAAAGGATGTTGCTGCATGTGCATGAGCTGTATGAAGATCTCACTGACAACACAAATTCCATGTCAGTTTTAATAAAGGTAGTGAGAATCATTAAACACTTTTGCATCCAGTGGTGTCTCAAGGACACTTTGTTGCACCCCATCTCTGCATAGAGAAGAGCCTTGACATGGCCAGGCATTTGAATTCCTTTCAGGTCTCCTTTTCTAACTGGATCTTTGTAATTTTTTCTGCTTTCCCTGGTCTCCAGGTACCTGGAGATCTCAGCAGAGTGAGGCCAGTAAAGAGAATTTCAAAGAATGTTCTGGGAATTGATTATAGAAAATTGATGGGATGTAAAGCCTCTTTGGCTTCTATGTTTATATTTTTATATGAAATAGTTGAGGCTAACAGAAAGGTATGGAATGTAGGCTTGATTATTTTTTAATTTCCAAGCAATGCAGTAGTAAGCAAAAAGAAATTTGAAAGGAAGAAGGATCATATACAGAAATTTAAACTCTAATTAATTAAATTACCATATATTTTTCATGCCAGTAGAAGTTATGATAATGAGATGCTTTGTCATTCGTGTAAACAAGACCATAGAAAACATCCTAGAACTTGTAAAGAATCATAACATTTTTTAGTAAATAATAGCCTGAGCTCAGATTTCAGAAAATTATGTGTGTTTTACTGAGCCTTTTTATTAGAGTCAGGCTGTGATATTCTTCATGAATGCGTAGGCATGAGCAGAAATACTGAGCCTGCTTTATTGGTAGAGCTGGGAATGCTGCTCTGAGCTCCTGGACTGACAGTCCTGCATTGGCTGTAGCTGTCAGTGTGTTCTTAACGTGGGTCACAACCACTGTGATCCCTCCTTGTGCTCCCTGTGTGTGCTTGGATGTACCTTTCTCCTCTTGAACTCTGATACCTTTGGGAGTGAACTTGGAAAAGTGTTTCACAAATTCTCCATCCCTTCTTTTCTTCCATGCCTCTCATGGAGGTGCCAGCAGTGTAGATCAGTGGAGGAGCAAAAGGTTGTGACTGCTGGTATTACTTGCAGGAGTTAGAGGGTGTGGAATTCGTCTGCTTGAAGGTTTGTTTCTGAAGGCTTTTCTGTGCCCCAGCCTGAATGGGTTAACTCAAACCTTTTCTCTCAGACTTTTAGTGATTACAGCTTATAGAAAAAACCTCAGGCTTGTTTGTTCCACAGGCTGATAAAGAAAACAAATACTTCTTCCTTTGTCCAGGATCTCAAGAACCAGCAGACTCCAAGTCAGCTGGGAAAGGCAGTGGCTGTAGAGACCCACATTTTTGTCTGTTCAACAAACTAAAAGACTGAATATCACTGTCACCTCTCTTCATTTGATAAGTGTAAACCAAGTGCACCACCCCCACATTGAATTGAATTCACATTCTTGCTTTCTGAATCAGATGAATTTTAATAGTCCTTCTAATTGATGTTATTGATTCTCTTCTAGTTCTGCTTATGACAACGTCAACAAAGTTCGAGTTGCTATAAAGAAGATCAGTCCCTTTGAGCATCAGACGTACTGCCAGAGAACTCTGAGGGAGATCAAGATCCTGCTGCGCTTCAGGCATGAGAATATTATTGGAATAAACGACATTATCAGAGCTCCAACTATTGAACAAATGAAAGATGTGTATCCTTCCTAAGTGTTAAGTTATTCTACATCGTTAGTGATGGTTGCCTCCTCTCTTTGGATTGTTTCTGCCTCTTCATCCTCTTCCTTACTGCATTTTCATCTGTTATTGTGAATTGAAAGAGGAGCTAATAGTGTTTGATCAGTTTAGACATGAATAGGTAGGTTAGATATGTAGATGAACACTGGCTTTGTTCTTTCTTTTCCAGGAAAAGAGAAAAATGTTAATTTCTGTNAGTTCGAGTTGCTATAAAGAAGATCAGTCCCTTTGAGCATCAGACGTACTGCCAGAGAACTCTGAGGGAGATCAAGATCCTGCTGCGCTTCAGGCATGAGAATATTATTGGAATAAACGACATTATCAGAGCTCCAACTATTGAACAAATGAAAGATGTGTATCCTTCCTAAATGTTAAGTTATTCTACATCGTTAGTGATGGTTGCCTCCTCTCTCTTGCCTCTTCATCCTCTTCCTTACTGCATTTTCATCTGTTATTGTGAATTGAAAGAGGAGCTAATAGTGTTTGATCAGTTTAGACATGAATAGGTAGGTTAGATATGTAGATGAACACTGGCTTTGTTCTTTCTTTTCCAGGAAAAGAGAAAAATGTTAATTTCTGTCTTCCAAGATAAAGAACTCTACATTGTAGAAAAGATTTAGTTTAGTTGCTTAATCCTGAAACTGTATTTGATCTTAATAGAGTGTTGTTAGACCTGACTGATTTGAGGAGAAAATAAATTGGCCAGACTCTGCTATGGTTCTCTAAAGTTTTCTTAAAGAATAAAATGGATACATCTTGGGGGGAAAGACTTTAAGTAGAGCACAACCCCCAATCTTGCAGTGCTTTGAGCCTTTATGAAAAATCTGAAACTGCAGATGGGCAGGGAAATCATCCTGATTGAGAAATGCAAGTCTCTCCTTGTTTCACTGATTGTTTTTTCATGGGAAGCTTGGTTTTGTGTGGCTGTGACTTCCTGTGGGTATGTGGCACACAGCAGGCAGTGTTAGCTGGGACACAGGCCTGGCTTGGAGTCAGCAAAATCCCCGAGTCCGTGTTGGGTTTGTGAGTCTTTGCAGTGTCTGCCCAACACAGGTCCCAGTTTCTGTGGGCAGAAATTGGATTGGATCCAGGTCAAATGTTTGCACCTCACAGTTATCAATATGTTGAGTTCAGTCTTATGTGGGGTTCTGAGGTTGCATTTCTGTGGCCATTTGGACAATGTAAGTGATGGTGCCTGTAAAGGGGTGTCCTGGCTGTGCTCCAGTATGACCACCCAGAGGACAGGATGGGAATGCCCAACTGGAATGGCAGTAGTGGTGTGTTCTTACAAAATCCTATTTCGGTGTAGGTCCATGATCACCCTTCATCCCAAGGGGTTTGCAGCCAAATTAAATTATGGGAGAGCAAAATTTTACGTAACTGATTGCTGTCAAAGCAGATAAAAACCATCCCTTTTTTAATGTTCATTGCAGTATTAGAAAAAAAACCCTTTTGACTGAAAGTACTGGAATTTAGTTTTGGTAAGAGAAGGACTATTGTGTTTAACGTGGCATAAATAGATATCGTAGAGAACAGCTGAATTTTTGAAGTGAGGAGATGGCAAAGAAAACTCATCAGAAATGGTCAGATCTTTTACCTTTCATGCTTTTATGCAACTGCCAGCAAGTATCTTGGAAGCTTATTACTCATTAACCTAAAAAACAGCCTTTGTTTCTTGGCAAGCAGGGTAGGAATCAGATGGAATTAAGATTCCAGTAGAAATTGAGCTCTACTATAAAGAAATAGAGGTGTGTGATGATTAATTTGAGAGGACCACATGCTGGTTTCTCTTAATTCTCCAAAGGGCTGCATCATTGATTGGATTCCAGACTTCTAAAGCAAGAAGTTTGTTTCATAATTATCATGGAGGAGACAAATAAGAGAGAAAAATTGTTCTAGACATTTGTTGATGTCTAACATGACACCGCATTTGTTTTGCTGCCTTACATCTAATGCCTTACAGATACATTGTGCAAGATCTTATGGAGACAGACCTTTACAAGCTCTTAAAGACTCAACACCTCAGCAACGACCACATTTGTTATTTCCTTTACCAGATTCTGAGAGGATTAAAATACATCCATTCAGCCAATGTGCTTCACCGTGACCTCAAACCTTCAAATCTGCTGCTTAACACCACGTGTGATCTCAAGGTGAGTGGAAGTGGCTTACAAGCTTTCCTACCATGGTCTTCTTCATCAAATACCTGCTGTAACCATGAATATGGGGTTTTAATGGAGATTAATGTGATTTTTATCCTTTAAGGAGTGCCAAACATTATTTGGTTTGATAAAGTAATTATCAAGCTCAGAGTGACTAAGAATCTGTTAGGCTGCTGTAATGAGTGCATCACTGTTTCCATCTGGAGGCTGACTTGGAAACAGCCTCTTTGAAAGCTGGATGAAAATACTGATCTGAAGCAGAACCATGTTTACCTCAAGAGTAAACTCAGAACTGTGTATTTCAAGTTTTGGTTTCTCTGTTTACACTGTTAGTGTTTTGTTGTTCATGTTGTTGGGCAGCTGAAGTGGCGTGTGAGATCTAGTGCTGATTAAATGCACAGCAATTACTGGGAGAGAGAATGTTCCTAATTTGCATTTCCAGTGATGGGCTCTGTACTCTTTAATACTACAGAAGGATGAGCTTAGAGCTGTTATGATTCTTGGAGAATGTCAGCTCAGTGCTTAGTGGCATTCAGTAAAGCAAACCAAGTGTGAAGAATTAGAACAGAAGTAGAGAATAAAACAGAAAACATGCCATTCTCTACCTTCCAGTTGGTTTTGAGTCTTCACTTTGGTCTGATCATAGTTATCACTTGTCCCTATAATATCCTTTGAAAGCAAGGAGACCAGGATTTCAAAGCACTGCTTTCCATATCAGGAAGAGCTATTTAGCCTAGATCTCCTCTGCTGGAAGACACTGCATGAGGAAAAGAGAGAATACAGTAGAATTTGATAACATTGTTAGTGGCATAAGGAGAGTGAATAGAGAACAGTTGTTCACTGTTCTTACCTATGAAAAAGGCTGAGGGGGGTGAAAGGAGCAGGTGCTGTTCTCTTGCACATTGTTAAGCTGTGGAATTTGGTGTCACAGATAGATGCTGCAGTTTGAAAAAAACACCAAGCAAGCTAATAAAAAAAAGCTATTGAGTGCTGCCTCTGGTTTAGGATCCCATGGTGGCAAATCCATGGAAGAGGAGATGCTTTGGAGTATGTTCCCTTTCACGCTGCACATCATGTGTTTGGCCCTGGCCACTGATGGAGGGAGGTTATGGAGTTCACAGATGTGGCACAGCTGTGTTTGTTGATACTGTGCTGCTCCTAATTAGCCTTTGGGTTTTAGTGTAGCTCTAACTTTCTCCATAAAGAAACCCCAAGCAAAACCAAAATACCCTCTTCAAATGTGAACCAGTTGCTGGTTCTACAGGTTTGTCACAACTCCAAGAGAAGTCCTTGCTGTTCCTCTGCTGGTCCATTCTAAATACTGGCTACATGATTGCTTTGCTTTACATTCCCACTGCTGCCTGTCAGCTTTTCCTGGTGCACCTCTGACTCCTGCTGTGGGATTTCAGCAGCTGTTATTACATCAGATCCCTTCAGAGGCATTAACCCCTTCATGAAAGAACTGGAGTTCAGTCTACAGCTGTATCGTAGAAGCAGGAAAGAACAGTTTGGGTGTAGCTCTGTGTTATGTGTAATGTAAGGAAATAAAATAATAAAAGGCGCTGTTTTAACACAAGTAAGTTTGTCATGAGAAGGAAGGTAAGCTCACTGTACAGCAAAATAATACAAAATGACCTTAGTGTGTTCTGTTAAAACTTCTTTTATCAGAATTTCAAAGAGTCTGCCACTGCAGGATGTGCAGTGCCTGTATGTAGTGCTTGCATCCAGTCTCTATGACAGAGCATTTGCTCTTTCATAACCTAAAGGAAACTGGTGCTGTGCAAATACCACATCTGAAGTTTAAACAGCAAAATTGGAGACAAAACTAGTACTTGTTAGGCCTTTTCTGATGCACTGTGGACTTGTAGTAACTTATTTCTTTTAGGGCTGTTGTGCAAGTCTGTGTGTCAGGAGCACACTCACAGCCTTGGTAATTGTACATAAACTCAAAACAACATACAGTGAAAAAGACCAACTTAAAATCATACTTCTGGAAGAAGGAAAATATAAAGTTTCTTCATCTTGAGTGGTAATGCTGTGAGCTTCTTTCTTTTGTGGCCGTATGAGAGAGAGTTGCTCTCTTCTGGAGCTCAGAGTTCTGCAGGTTGTAAAAAGAGCTCCTTCTTTCTCTTTTAAACATGATCTTGACCTCTGGATTATAGATTTCATTTCCAGGAAAAAAATGTGGAAGTCTCTATTGACACAATGTGTTTGTGAACCCTGTGGCTTGTCCTGAGCAGCTGAAAGGGTCTGGGCAGGAGTGCAGAATCTAAAGCTGCTTCTGTTTCTTCAGGCAAACCCACAGAATTAAATATTTGAGACCTTAAAGATGACTTATTACATAGTGAATGAGAGTTGGTGAAAGTACTTAAGTACTGTCTCTTGTTACATATTTGCAGTAAAGATTAGATTTGAGAGTCCTTGAAAACTACTCTCTTGGAATCTCTCTGCAGTGAAAGTCCTGTGTAATAAAGATACTGGTCTTCTCTTTTGCAGCCTGGCACGTTTCCCATGAATGAGATTAATGTGTGCTGACATGCCACTGACAGGCTGGAATATACTCTAAATAGTATCTAACATTTTTAGAAATATTTGGACATCATTCTCTGCATCCAACAATTGAACCTGTTTTTTGTAAATGAAGTTACGTAAAAACTCTCATGGCCGTGGGATTTTCGTAGACAAGTAACATTAATGTTTCAGAAAAAGTTGTCCTTCTTTGTCTACATAGTGAAAACTCTCAAGTATTAAAAGCAAGAGTTGTTACATACTGCAACAGGCTTGCAAGGAAGGCAATGAGAGATACAATTGCTGAGAGATGCAACTGTTCCAACCACCATCTTATCAGTAACATCTAAACCTAATGCAGGCATCTGTTTTGTTTTATACAAATACACAGGGAAGCATAGGGTGCTCAGCAACACAACTGCACATATTTCAGTATATTAGTGGTACTGTTGGGTGTCATTTCATTTCCTTAGTAAATAGAATGGCCATGATCCTCCTAAATCTTGCCATCTGCTCGATAGCTTCATCCAATTTTAAGCCATCTCTGTTTAAAAAAAACCTCAGCCATCCCTGCTATAGGATGCTGTAATTTATTTATTTAGGAAGTAATTTTTTCTCTCTCAGTAACATTTGTTCTGTCTCTCCAAGGGATGAAGCACTGACTGACATACCTTGGTCTTTCATTTTTGCAATTTTTTATTCTCTACTTTGACTTAGTCAAAATGCCTGTCGTTATGTTGCTCTCATATTCTTTTATTTTGTTTTTTAATCTGGTCGAAAAGCCTAGAAACCAACTTTTCCTGGTGCTGTGACTGCTACCCATTATTTGTACAGGCACAGAGGGCTCACAATCCCCCAGCAGCTGCTTTGTTCAGTGTGTTCTGAGAACTGCCTGCCCTCACTGGTGCAGCCACATCTGTGCTTGGCCCTTGCACTGGCTTCAGGCAGAGCTCTTTACTCTCCAGCTTCCCTTTACTCTGCCCTGCTTATAACACTGTCAGCTCTGCAGCCAAAACCCTCTTTGTTGCAGCTTCAACCTTGAAGCCTTTCTCACTAATGGTGTTTCTTCTTCTCTGCTTAACCTGTTTCTGCTCCAGTCAGCAGGGGCTTTTTGTCATTTTAATGAGCTCTCTTTGTCATTTTTCTTCTTTTCTGTCCCATGTGCGTTTTTCTGCTTGAGAGATTCACAGACACCTTCTGTAGTTCATTTCTTCCTCTTCTCTGTGGACTAGAGAGTGTCTTTCTTCTTTTGTTTTAAAGCACATCATGTGTATTACTAAAATCTTGCACAGGTCTCCTTTCCTGTAGTCTTACATAGCTTTTTCCTGAGGTTAGGAGGAAGAAATTACAACGGTTTTACCTGCCTGCATAGTTATTTTCTCAAGTCCTTAAGCTGTCCTTTACAGTTTCTTCTGTCTTTAGAGGAGACTCTTCTGATTATTTGTACTCAGTCTCTTTGTGTAAGCTGCTGATTGCACACAGGGCAGTTGTGCTGGTCCTGTAGCCTGGGCAAACCTTGACATACTTAAATGGGTTCTTTTTGGGTTTGTTTTCTAAGGATTCAGAGGGTTGGGTTGATTTTTGAGTATGTAGCTAAAGCCATCCTGTGCAGCCTGGCTTATGACATTCATCACTGCCTTTTCTTCAGACCCTGTGTTTGACAGTCACCTGCTGAATCTTGTCTTTCAGATGTAGCTTTTAGTCAGCTGAATCACTTCTTCCCTCACTGATCTATCAGTTCTTGCACAGGCAGGCTGTCCCTCCAGGAAAATGAAGGAGTAGCTGCCAGGGTGCAGTGAGGTTTCTGTGGTTGTGGTAGGATTATCCATTCCTGATTTAATTATTGAATACAACATATTGTTACTTAACATTTTGAATATAATCAATGTACACAATTAATTGTCAGAGTAAATATTATAAAACATACACAGCAGAGGAGCCTCCCAAGTGTTTGCCACTCCTGCATTTGATGCCTTTTTTTCCTGAGAGTACTTATTCTTTCATTAAATACTCTTTGGAAATCATAAGCTGGTGTTTGTTTGGGGGGTAGCAGAACCATGGGAACATGTGTGATGTGCCACTCAACAATCTTGCCTTTGACCTTTGGGAAGGTAAGAAAGGAACAGGTGCTCTGCTCGAGAGAGGAGACACTAAATGGCTCTGAAAGCCTTGGAGCCTCCTACCAGAGGAGCTAAACCCACCTTTTTCTTTTTCCTGAACTCACTATTCTAAATCAGAGTTTATTTTTCACTGTTTATCTGATACAGAGTTGAGAAATATTTTCTTGCTTGTGTTTTGGGGGATTTTTTTTTCAAGATCATGCTTCCTTCAACAACCTGTAATCTCTCTGGTCTACCATTATCTCATGGTTGGATAGGTTGTTTCTCATGCAGAGATGCAGTTATGATGGANTGAATTGTCTTACAGATGTGTTGGTTGTTAATTTTGTTTTCTGGAAATTATAATCACTTTCTCTTTTTGTTTTCTGGTGAATTTCTAAGAGGTTGGAGCAGTGTGTTTTGCCACCTGTCTGACAGAGGTGCTGTTCAGGAAGCCCATAATGGAATATAAATTGTGCACCAGAAGCATCTTTCATTCCCAAAACTGTTTATTCTTCCTGGTCCCCAAATGGTGGTTGGATACTATGTGGGGAATGGTGAATTAGTGATGTTATAATATTGGAAGCTGTATGTCTAATGTGCCTTTTTTCTATTTCTTTCTCTGAAACCAGATTTGTGACTTTGGCTTGGCTCGTGTTGCGGATCCCGACCACGATCACACAGGATTCTTGACAGAGTACGTGGCCACACGTTGGTACAGGGCTCCTGAAATCATGCTGAATTCCAAGGTAAGAGCCACAGTGTGCTGCTGGGGTGCCCCTGTGGCTGGTTATTCCATTGGGAGTAGCAGCTGTGCTTCCCCTACTCTGTGTTTTTAGGATCAGAACATGTGCATAGACTTGGGGAAAAGTGATTGTGGATTTGCAGTACAGCTTCTGGCTTGCAGTAAATTTGTGATTCCAGAATGAATTATTGGATACTACAACTGAGTAATCATGTGCACAACTTCCCACATCTCCAGTTCCTTGGCAGTCATGAGGCTGCTTCCATCAACTGCTCTGCCCCTGAGCAGGACAGCAGGGTTAGGAATGAGCTGCCTTCATCAAGGCTGCAAATGCTGCCTTCATGTTATCTTGACATCTTAATTTGGGTTTAGAATGTATAATGAAGATGAATCTGATTCTGAATGAAGGCATGTGATTATTGTTATGTGTCAGTCTTAATTGCATTCCCATAGTCCCCATGAGATCACTCCTTAGGTTTTTATATACTAGGAATTGCTGTTGTGTTCTGTGGCCTTTTTAAGGTGTGTCCAGTCCCTGTGTGCTGGGAAAAAAAACCCTTTAGCCCAGGGCTCCACACGTGTTTAGGACACTCTTAGGAGCTGTGGAATTAGGAGTATTTGGTTTCCAAAATCTGTTAGTTTAAATTTGCTATAAAATTAGGGAGCCTCAAAAATTTGCAGTTGGTTACAGATTAGCTAAACTTAGAGAATTCTTTTGGAAAAGCATGTCTTGAATAGTTTTTGCTACCTCTTCAAAGTAGTGTTTGCATATATGACTCTTAGTTATTTCATTCTGTACAGAAGAAAACAAACATCATCACTAAGCATGATACATCTAAAAAAAATATCATGTGCACTTCTACAATTTACTGAAGTAACATGTTGCTGCAATTATGCAAAAATTTGACAAAAATGTGTTTCTTCACTTGCAGGGTTACACCAAGTCTATTGACATCTGGTCAGTGGGCTGCATTCTGGCAGAGATGCTCTCCAACAGACCCATCTTTCCAGGAAAACACTACCTTGACCAACTTAACCATATCCTTGGTAAGCTTTGTGGAAAAGCAGCATTTCCACATCCATCTGTCTCTCCATCTTTTCTTCCAGCTGGGCTGGTCTTTCTCCTGTGGGTCAGTGTGTAAGGTATGGATGTGTAGCTGTATCAGCTGTTCCCTGTAATTATTGCTGCAGGAATTTCTACTGCTAATCATTGCTTTGGGGACTAGAGGATACTTAGCCAACTTACACACTACATCAGCAGAGATGTTAAAATTTAAAAAAAATATAAGATTTATATATTATTAGCTCCAGGTCAAATTTTAAAAATATTCTGTAGATACACCACTTACCTGGATCTTTTTCATAGATCATTAGAAAACTCAAATGCATTTATTTATTTAAGAAATGCTTTTACTAAAGGTTTCGAAAAACCTCTGAGGTATTCTGTACTTTTAAAACATTTACTCTGAAATTGTCTTCCCAGCAGTTTTAGTACTGAGTTTCAGCAGATATAACTGTCTTAATGTGCTTTTCATAGAATCCAGTATTGTTTGTGTTAATTTTTTTTAGGTATACTTGGATCCCCTTCCCAAGAAGATTTGAATTGTATAATAAATTTAAAGGCCAGAAACTACTTGCTTTCCCTACCACACAAAAATAAGGTACCATGGAACAGGCTGTTTCCAAATGCTGACCCCAAAGGTATTTTATGCTCTATTACATTGTATCAAAATAATGACAGGATGGGAGTTTATAAAACCAGCCTAAGAATTTATCTTTCTCTGTATTGGAAATAGAACATGCAGGTCCTTTAAATGAGCACTATAAATTTGATATAACATCAGAAATCAGTATGAAACTCTCTTACTGGCTTATCTGTTTAAATTTAAATTTTTAGTAACTCTAAGATTACATGTTATGGTGTTTGATCTTTTACTTATATGTAAAACCCAAACCGTCACTGTCTTTGGAAGTGTGAGACAGATTCAAGTACTGAACATCAGAGATGGATTTTGACATTGGCATCAAACAAGTCTTGAACTTTTCCTGACAGGAGAACAGAGACAGCTGCTTGTTGCTGTACTGGGCAGTTTGTGTTGACTGTGAGTCTGTTCTAGGTCAGACAGGGTCATGTCAGTCAAAGGCACCAGGAAAGACTGAAATTTAATGTGTTCAAGAACTCAGTTATAGGTGGAGCAGAAGTTATACAAGCAGGGAATATAATAGTTGTTGCCTTTCTTAAGAAGGCTTTTGTAAAGGGTAAATTTGATTTTGTTTTGCTAGGTAGCAATTAATTTGCCTTTTAAACTCTATACAGTTGAAGGGTGGTTGTGTTCACAGTGCTCTGTCCTGCTCTGACACAATTCATAAGTCACTTTTTTAACTGATCTGATAATTTACTCTTAGTGGATATGATCAGGTANACTCAGTTATAGGTGGAGCAGAAGTTATACAAGCAGGGAATATAATAGTTGTTGCCTTTCTTAAGAAGGCTTTTGTAAAGGGTAAATTTGATTTTGTTTTGCTAGGTAGCAATTAATTTGCCTTTTAAACTCTATACAGTTGAAGGGTGGTTGTGTTCACAGTGCTCTGTCCTGCTCTGACACAATTCATAAGTCACTTCTTTTTTAACTGATCTGATAATTTACTCTTAGTGGATATGATCAGGTACTGAAGTATAAGCTAATTTCTGCAGATGGAACTGTGTTGAGCTGATTATCCTTGTCATTGACAGAAACAGCAGTGATTTATTCTGCTTTTATAACAGTGCTCATCAATGTGAGAATTGTTACCGTGGGCTTTGACAGCTCAGATTGCAAGTGCTGGTGCCTCAGCTGAGAGGGAATGTGCCGTTTGCTGACTTGTGCAGCACCTTCTCATCCACATCCTCAGAGCAGCTTTGACAGGGCAGCTTTTCAAAGAGCTGCTTGTCAGTCACGTCAGGAACTGCGCATGATGTGCTCCAGCACAGAGTGAGCACGTGAGCTCCCAGCACTGGGAGAACCAGGCATCAATTGTGGTGCAGGTCTGAAGCCTTTGGAGCTGCTGCTGAATGCAGGGCTGGCTGTGCACCTCACCCCAGTGCAGAGCTGCAGCAAGAAAGCTCTGTTCAAGTTCTGCTTCATAAATGATATGGTGAGGAGAAGGAATGTGATGGAATTTAGGATACTGCAGCTGTCTTTGGGCTTCTGGCTCCTGTGAACATTCTGTTTTTCTTTTTTTGGAAAAGGGAAGTGTGTTATAGTCAAAGTAGCTGAACAACTGCAGTAGCACTTGATGTTTGTCCAGAGTTTCATCAGACCTCACTCTCTGTCTTACTGGATCTTCAAGTTCTCTCTGGATTCTTTATGTATTGTCTTCAACAGATTTTGCCTGAATCTCATGAATATAAATATATTTGCATCCTCTCTGGAGAGTATCTTCTGGGCTGCTGGTTGTGCTGGAATAGTTCACTGTGATGATCTAGAACTCCTAATGACTCTGAATGATATTTGTGTCTGTAAACAGCCAAGATTTCTTTTAACAATAAGAACATATGCTTAATTATTTATTTCAGAAAAGCTCTAGCTTGCTTTGGCACAAAGATCCAAAGCATTTTTCTGAGAGAAGAAAAAGTCCCATCTATTTAATTTCTGCTGTAGTTAAAACCAGATTGTTCCAGATTATGGGGTTCAGTGCATTTCTTCCCTTTACATCCATTCTGAGGCTGAAGGGCCTTTGGAAGGGTAACACCTCCCTTAGAACAGGTCATGCCAAGGGCAGCTGTAGCCCAGGAATGGGGATGGATGTGCAGGCAGAGATGCTGTGCCCAGGCCACAGGTCACAGGCTGCTGCTTCTGGCACTGCTGCTACACCAGGGAACTCCAGAAGTCCATTGACATGGGCACAGAACTTGGGGTACTGTGTGTCCTCTGTGTAAGATCAGTGTTTGTAACACTTTTGTGGAGTGTGTATTAAACTCTTGCTCACTTTTTTTCCTCTTAGCACTTGATTTGTTGGATAAAATGTTGACCTTTAATCCTCATAAGCGGATTGAAGTGGAGCAAGCTTTAGCCCATCCATATCTGGAGCAGTATTATGATCCAAGTGATGAGGTAAAGACATTGTTAAAATGTAAACATTGATTAAATGATACAGCAGTTATTTTCTACGTTAGTGTAAGGTGGTGTTTCTGCTGCTCTAACGGATTTGAAGAGACACTCAATTCTGAGGAGATTTCTGGTAACTTTTGGCAAAGAAGTAGGGGAGGAGGAATTAAGCTAGTTCTCCCCTTGGGGACAAATGTTTATTCCAAGAAAGACAAATGTTTAAATAATTTTTTCTTTAGGTAGATACTGTGTTAGGAGCCTTTAAGATTTGGTAAACTAATACATAAAGCACACACAGGACTAATAGAGTTCTGCCTTGAAGGCTGCAGTGTTAGATATTTCTATGAAAGGCATTTTCAGATTTTTTTCCCCATCTGTACAAGGACTGCATGAAATTCAACAGCAGACTAATATTAAAGTAATAATATTTCTTTGTATTCTCAAGCCTGTAGCTGAAGCCCCCTTCAAGTTTGACATGGAGTTGGATGACTTGCCGAAGGAAAAGCTGAAAGAACTGATTTTTGAGGAAACTGCAAGATTCCAGCCAGGATACCGATCCTAAATTGTGCGTAGGTAAAGTCACTGGGGCAGGGGAAACAATTTGGGACTTTGTTGCCACCAGTGAAATGTAGGACTTGCCTTTCCCAGTGCCTGGTGCCTCCCTGTCCAAGGACTGACTGAAGAAGGTTTCAGTCCACAGCAGGTTTGCCCACAGCACTGAAGGGTCCTTATGGAATCCAGGCAATTGTCTGAGTTGTTTGTCTGTTTGTAGGATGCCTTTAAGGAATAAGAATTACATGCCAATAGTGCTGCTTAGAATGAAAGCAATGGTGATGCTTTGAAATGCAAATTGTAATCAGAAACATTTTAAGGGGCAATGTTTTTCATATATTGCAGGTTATTTTGTCATATGGCTCCAATTGCTTTAAAAAAGCCCTCCTCTTAAATGTAATGTACAGAGGAGAAATTAAATTAAAGGGAAAAAAACAAACATGGAGTTTTAGTATGAATAATCTTCAGTTTTAAATAACTCTGAAATAGTGTGAGTAAATGAGAATAGGCATTTAAATATTCATAAATTAGTTATGATTAATCTTCCTAATATTTTGAAGACCTAAAATTTTAATTTAAAATGTAATGTACTGATATTCACTGACTGACTTTTTTTTTAAATCAATTAACTTAGCTGGTCTTCCCATACCACAAGGCTTGCAAGTTTCAGGAGTTTCATACAAAAGTGGTCAAATACTGACTTGAATAATTCTTGTAATACTTGTGAAATTCGTGTGATACTAATAGGTTAAAGTGCCAAAGTTTTATGACTGAAAAAGAAAAACAAACCAAAGACAAGAGGCTGTTCTGGGTTGCCTGGTTTATCCCCCATCACAGCAGCATTCCACAAGCACCAGTTTGTGTGGGCAGTTCCAGCAGGAAGGTGAAGCTTTGAGCCAGGGAACTTCCTCACTGCCAGAAATCCCCAGCTCTGCTGGCAGCATGCAGGAGCTTTGTGGCTTTGCTTTAAGCAATGATTCCTCTGCACTAAAAATGGATTTCAGTTTCTGCATTGCATATACTCCAGGTTTTCATTTAATGATGAATTCATAGGAAAGAAAGAAAGGTAGAAGCAACTTTTGAAAATACAGTTTTTACTTAAATAGGGTAACTGCTGTTCCTACTGGCTTGAAAATTCAGATGTATAGATGCTCACAAATGAAATAATTTAAATTTTTAAAAATACTGCATTTTGTTTATTTAAGCTTGCTAGCTGACATTGAAACTATTGTAATAATTACCAGTTAGGGAAATCTTGAGGTTCACACAGCTGGCTCTGAATATGTTGGGCTTTGTCAATAGGACCAGACCTGGGACACAGTACCATGGCTGGTGTTAATTCCCCATCCATGTTTTCTAAAGATGATTCTGTACAAGAGCACCAGCTGTGCATGTCCACTTTGTGGAAGAAAATTACATAAGATTTTAGGAGCAAAATGAAACCTGTTGCCAACAGGCCATAATATGAAGGAAAGGTCAGTGAGTAACTCCCACTGTGGTAAATTGCAGTTTGTGATCTCTCCTGCTTGCCTCTTTGCCCAGACCATACTTACCTGGGTTGTATTAGGGATTAAGGGATAAAGGGATTATGGATCAAGATACCAGTGATCTGGCACTAGCAGAAATTTCTGGTTTGCTAAAAATGTTACCTTCAAATGCTGCTATGCAGAGTTGATTTGGCCAACATGATACTAAAATTGAAGTACTGTACTCAGCTTGATAAGGATATGCTGGTAATTTGTCCGAGTCATTTGTGGTTGGGATTGCCAGCTGTGCCACAGCACAACAGTTTAACATGGCTGGTTGACATCCTGGTGAGGGCCAGTTCCCAGAAGTTGGCTTCAAATGGACAGTATCAGTCTCCCTCTGGGCATTTCTCCTCCCCTGCACTCCCTCTGGGATTTATCAGCCAGCTCTTCTGTCTGGGCTGTTTCTCAAGGTTCAAAATGTCCCTCTAGGCTGTAGTTTTTGGAATTGAGAAGCAATGTGAAAATAACAGAATTTTAGTTCAGACAACCATACAATGTACTTTATTGATTAGTTATGTTTAATCTTCCTGATCTTTTGAAGAGTTAAAATATTAGCTTAAAATGGAATGCCCTGATACCCACTGCCTCTGACTTCCTTTTTCAACTTAAATTGTTCCTGCTGTCAGACTCATGGTAAACACAGTGTACACAGAGCACAGAAATAGGAAAGTGCTTGTTTTAAAAGGTGATGTTAAACTTTCTTCACTGAAATGTGTCTCTGCTCTCTTTTGTAGGACAAGGACTTAAAGGACTGGGCATGCTCAAACGTTGCTGTTCCTCTTCCCAGTTCTTTATTGTTGGTCATGTCTTGTGGCCTCTCTCAGCTTATCCACTAACTCCTTTGAGCCATTCAGGAGGGCGGTTCCTGGTAGTTTTGGCTTTTCATGCTTTCAATGAATCTTTTAAGGCTGAAGAATTGTAATTGACACTCCTATGCGTAATGCCCATTGTTGACCTGTTGCAGTACTGTACTGTACGTGCACCTACTGCTGCCCGTGTTTTAACTGCTTGCTTTCTGGTTTGAAAGATGCAGTGGTTCCTTTCACTCCTGGATCAATATCCAAGAAGATAAGTCATTAACCTGTAAGACGTTTACACCATGAACTATGTTTTTCTGACTTTACTGAAGTCGCTGGCATTTTTTTTTTTAGAAAAGCTACTATTCAGGGCACTTTAAGTCAGTGACATCCCAGATTTTTTTTTTGCACGTCCTTTTTAAATAGAAATGGTTGGTTGGCATCCAGCAGAGTGTGTACCATTATGCTATGAATTGCAGCATAAGTCATGTTCATGTTAATCTTGCTTATGCACTTGTTTGGGTGTCCTGTGCTGTACATACAGGTATTCTATACAGTGTAAGAGCCACATAGGAACCCAACTTTTATGAATTCATCTAAGAAACATTTTTTCCACGTATTGACAAAATTTGTACCTTTTTCTCCCTGCTTTTTCTAAACGAGATCATTCAAAGTTTGACCACGTTGGAGGCGTAGTGCTCCCAGAGTTGATACCATGGTGGTGTTTACATGAGTAGTGTGGCATCGCCAGCCTCTGTTTGCTCCCCGGGAGGGGGAAGGTTAGAAAGACCACAATGGCACGATGACCCCCCGGCCAGTGCTTCTCTCTGGGGAAGGCAGCCGTATCTGGTGGCAAGCAAGAAACCAAAATATGATGTTAATAAACTCAGTCTACATCCTGCATACCAATGAAATGCTTCAAATGAGGATCGATAGTTTTTCCATTTGAATCTAATCACTGACGTTCAGAATTCTTGCAGAGAGGAACACTGCATCTTTAAATGAGAAAGTTTGATTTTACTTTTGCTCCTACAGCATGTCAGCATCTCAAGTTCATTTCTTGCAACCTACACTATGGTGATTTGTAATCAAGCCTCCATGAGCTCGTGACATGAAGTACTGTTCTGTTGTCAAGTACTATCAAACTTTTCTGATAATGCTGAGTTAGGACAACCAAACAAAGCTAGCACTAAATAACGTTTAAAATTGTATACCTTTTAATGATCTTTTCAAGTATTTGTTACTGAAATTGTATAATGTGGAGTTTACTAGGTGTTATGTTCCAGTGCAGTGCCTCCTTTTCTTTCCCCACTGCTCTCTGTGGTGAGAAATTTGCCTTGTTTAAAATAATTACTGTGCCCTCGCATGACTGTTAAAGCTTTCTGTGCAAAGATGATTGTCTAAGTGCCACATGCCTATGATTGAGAAAAAAAAATAATCTATTGTTACCTCTGAGTTGTGTTCAACTGAAATGCTATTCAACAAATAACTTAGGAAAAATAGTTCTATTTTTAGCTTTTCATATCTCTGCTGTCTTTTTCTCATTTTATTTTGGCAGCAGTGAAGAATGGATTGTATAAAGACTGCTTGCTAATATGAACAAAATGCACTTGTAATTCCTGGAAATAAATTTAAATCTTATATCTTCACATTAACATTAAGAATTAGTTTTTGGTTTCCTCTTGGGTAATGTCTTTGAATGGAAATCAGGTTCAATTGCTACTGTAGTATATAAGGATGCTGACTGGTTAATAACTCCAGGCTTCCTCATACCATTTAGTCTGCTCTTCAGAGAAATTTAGAAAGCCATTAACTTAGACTCCAGTAGATAAGGGTGCTTACAAGATTCCATTTCAAATTTTTGTTTCCTATAGTTTTAAGTGTTAGTCTGCCAAAACTAATTTTTGATAAGCAAGGGTTCATCATTAAAGGGCATTTTCTATTTGGAAGTTCCTGTGGTACATAAATCTCTGTTGCGGGGAACAAATTCGGAGCATTGTCAGGACACTGCACAAGTGACCATTGGATCGTGGTATGGAACCTATGCTAAAACATTTCTATAGAAGAAATATGCACTTGACTGTTGATACTAGTGTAGAAATTTCTCTTGACCTTTCTACACATCTTTACCAAAATGCTTTTCTCACTCAGTTTTGAAAAGTTGAAATATTTCTAGAATCTCTGCTACTTGTATGATCATCATTACAACAGGATCATTTTTGGCATGGTTGGAAAGACGACTGTTACTGAAATTAGTTTGTAACACCTCAGTTTTAGTTTATTAAGGAAGAACTCTGGCAGCTTACTTCACCCTCCTCTTTCCCAATTCTTTTTTTTTAAATACTTTCTTTAATTTTGGATGTCGGGGGAGGTGTAGACTTACCCTTGCATCCTGTCTCTCCGAGTGAGAAGCCGAGGGTTTGCTTTACCTGATGTCTGGTGCTTTTGGGCTTTCTTCCTTAGCTACTCTTGTTGAATCCAATTGGCATCCATCAGGATCCATAACTACATTCACCAATCCTTTACCAAATTCAATAAACTTGTTGGGTTGAATTTGTTGATGTATCACATGCTGAAGCATGATTTTTTTTTTTTGACAGATTCTGAAAATAGTTTAAAAGCAGGTGCCTCTAACAACACTGTGTTAGGTCAGTTATTTCATCCTTTTACATTTGGTTTCTTTCTTTATGCAGTTTTGATATTTTAGAGCAGAGAACAGCAACTCTCAATCGAAGTAGCATGCATATTTCATGGTAAAGATGCTTGGGGAATAAGGAATGTAAACAGTTCACTGTCAAAAACATTCCAACCTTACAGCTGAAGAAAAATATGCAAACACAAAAAATTCTCATGGATGCTTTGGCAAATAAGTGTCTGCCTCTGCTGTCCTGCCTGTCGCCAGCCTCTTCCTCATCCATGTGACACGTGACACCAGAGCCTGGGCTGCGCTGGGAGCTCGGGAGTAGCAGTGGTGACAAAACTCGGCAGTGGCCAAACCCGAGGAGCTGAGCAGGGCTTTCCTTGCAGAATGAGAGAAATTCAAACCTGTTGTTGCTGCCCACTGTAATATGCTACAATATATTTATACCATGTCCAAGTTGTTTGCTGAGCAACTGTACTATAGAGTTAAACTTTATTAATATATATTTGCTTATGTTAGTGTAGTTTATATAGTCCTTGGTTATTGATAAATTTATTGTGTTGTTACAGCACAGTGATATGGTATAAATATAGGTCTACCCATACACACCATATACTTATGAATTTGGTCCCTTGCATAGTACTTTTATATTTGTACAGCAATGTCTTCAAGCAATCCCAGATTTTAGGGGAAATATTTTTGTAAATGCAGTGGTTTAAACAAAAAGGTCCAAACAATCCTTTTACTAAGTTTTAAATACATTTGTGGTTCAAAATGATTTAGTTAACAATTGAAATCAAGACACTAAATTAGTGAAAAGTGCACATTAGTAAAGTGAAGCTTACAGTGGTTTTTGTAGCATGTGCTGTGATCAAACCAAGTGACACATTGGCAGAAATGTAAAAGTTGGACTACATGTGTAAATCTAGAACAAACTTCTAAAGGTTGCAGCTGGTTTACTTACTATTGTTGCCTTTTCTCGTGTTGTATCAGTGTAGAGCACTCTTAAAATACTCAAACTGCTTTGTCTTTGCTTTGTACTGTTGGTGCCTTCTTAGTCATGTACCCCACAAGTCCTGCATAGCTAATTTAGTTAATGGTAAGTTTAAAATAAAAAAGCAAAGGAAGATTTTATAAAAAAAAATAAATCATTTTCTGTATGTTCTTATTCATTGTAACAATTAAACATTTATATTGTGACAGATTTGTGATTTGGTTAATCTGTATAGATCAATTGTAAGTAGCAAAGGTTTATATTTCGTCTTATTCTTTTGATGTTGTAAACGTTTGTGATTTTCTTTTTTAAATCAGGTAACTTAATGTTCTGTTTTGTTTTTGGCATCTGAATCTTGTAAAAAACAAATGCAAAGAAAATCATTAAATTGTGTCCCTGTATTACCAAACCAGGATAGTTCTGTGCATATATAGAACGACTGGGACTTTGCTTTGCCCTGAGCTGCTGGTCCATAGGCTGCTGTGTATCGTATTGGCTCCTCTAAAACTGGCCATCCTTGGATGGTGCATGGGGAGCAGCCTGCAGTCAATGTCCCACTGCATGACTGTAGCAGCTTGTAATTAAATTAGGGAAGCCATCCAAAAAAACACAGGTGAAGTTTCTTTATAGACAGGCCGAAATGTTTCATCTTTGGTACAAGAAAGTTATGAAATCGTCAGTATTTTGACCTGTTTGAGCACAGAGTGATGCAAATCAATTCCAGTGTATGTGATGATTCAGAGGCTTTTTTGACACTCTTTATATGGATATTCATATTGCACTGTTCCCACGAAATCTTGAAAATTACTACTTGTGCAGCCCTTAGAGAGCAAATGTTTTCATTTCGGTACAAAAATGTTCTTTTCAGACCAAGAATTTGAGATGTGGGATTTCTGAGAGCAGTGCAAGTAAGCTTACATCACTGTCATGGGCTTTTAGTTAATTTTTTGAGATTTTTTTTAGCCTAAAATCAGACCGTGCCAAAGAACTGAACTCTTAAAAGGTGTAGCTGGATAATGGCAGCTAGAAACTTCTCTAATTAATGAGAAAGCACAGAATATGTGACCTGAAACTAAAGAGAGCTTAACTGTAACTGACAGCTCTGTAACAGCTCTGAGAATTGGCTTGTCGAAATGCATCTCTCCATCCCCTCTTTGGTTTTCACTGCAAAATTTCCCCTAGAATACTACAGGATTTCATTTTTGCCATAGATGGGTTCATGTGTGTTCTTACATTCCATTGGCTGCGGCTGTTCCTCTGCAGAACATGTGTTCACCATAGCATGTACCTCAGGGAGGGACTTCAAGGTAAAACATGGAAGTTTTGACAAGCTACTGGTTGACTTAACATTGTTGTGATTGTCCAGTCACAATCCTTGTGTTTCAATCCTTGTTTGTCAGGTTAGGTTGAGATGCCACAGACTGGACGCTGATCCTCTCCATCTGTAAGCTTCAGGTGTAGTGGGCCCTGCTGGACTGTTGGAACCAGAGCTGGGCATGAGGGTTGGGTGGGGGCTGGTGGTTCCAGTGGGAGCCCCCAGGTGCTGAGCTGCCTGTGCTGGGCCAGGTGGTGCACTCAAATACTCAGGAATGCTGGCAAGGAACTACTGAGTACAAGTCCTGTTCATTGGAAGAGATACTAGTGCAGGTCTGATGGCATCAAGTTTTGTAGAGCTCTGACCCAGGACTTTCTCTGCAGACCAAAGATGCTTCTGTGTTTTGCACATTTCATCTTCATTTATTCTTTCTACTAAATTACATATATGTAACAGTTGACAAGTTAAAAAAACTCCTAAAACGTTTGAGGTGTGTAGAAGACCTACAAACATCATCGCATCAGTGTGTGCCATGTCTGTTGATGGTTATCTTGCTCTGATTTGTCTTTCACCACACGTGACTCTCCAGGCTTCAAAAAAGTTCTAGAACCTCAACTCTGGTTCCAAAGGCAACTTTGGTGAGTCTGCAAAACACACCCTGGTGCTGTGCCAGGTGCTGGAGGTGCCCAGTGTTCACATCCTCTGTCAGGACATGGCCCCACTCGCTGCTGTTTGTGTGAGGGCTGATCTTGTGAGTTAGATGTGACAACTGTTCTGTAACCTCTCTGTCTTTCCCATCTATACTGACGCTTTTCCTTCAGGTGTTTTCCAGAACTCTGCCTGTTTTTTCAGTATATCTTGCTACTGACAATTGACTTCTCTCTTTGTGTTCAAACTGACTCTGAACTAGTTCCAGTTGTTCCAAATAGACTTTCATCTATAGGATTTATGAGCTTCCTGATGACAAACAACAGATTATTGATCATGTTACTTAACCTGATGTAAATCCAGTGAAGAGGTAAGCGAGAAAGCTGGAAGGTGTCCTGAGACCCCTGGAAGCACAGCATGTCGTCTGGTAACTGTATGTGGATTTCTGGGAAGGCAGTGTATAAACAGAGATAAGGATGAGGAAGAAAAAATGTGTTTGACTAAGATGGGCCATGAAACCCAGTTCCACTGGGTTTGTTGTTGGGAGCTTTTCCCTGAAGTCTAGCAGTCCCTGGTTCAAGCTTTTCTCTTTTTGATTAAATCTTTAAATACCTTATGAATACTGAAAACTTTCTGCTACTTCCCTAGAGTTGTCTCTCATCTTCCTCTCAGCACACACATGGAGCCCATTTTTCTTGAAGTTCCTTCTCTTTCCACCTAATTTATCAGTGTGGTAGTGAGATGTGTGATCCTTCTAGCTTTTCATTGTGCTTAGGTTTGTACATGAAGACTGAAAAGAGGAGCCCCAAGGTATTCCATTCCTGATTTCCCTGAAAAGAGCAAGAAATACCTTAACAAGGTATTGCAGCTTTTTCTCATCTAAAAAGAGTGTGCTAAAAAATTATCTTTTTTTTTTTTTTTTTTTTTTNGGGGTTTTTTTTTTTTTTTTTTTTTGCTTTCATTTCTCTTCCCAGTCTGTGAGTTTGTGTGCACTCAGCTGCTGACTGAAATCCTGCTCCTCCCTTTCTCCTTCCCTTGCTGCCTGGACTGGGCTGACCTTTGATCTCGCTGAGTTCTCTTCCAGTGACGCTGCTCTTCCTCAGGGGTTTAAGTTTTCCATGTTGGTATTTTTCTCCAAAGTCCTTTGTCTTCTATGACTGACTCAATGACTTCTCACCTTTGTTCTTACTTTTCCTTACCTTGTACACTTACAGGTTCCTACAGTCTCACAGTTCAACTTTTATTTGCTTTTTTCATTCTTTTTTTTTCTTCTGTAAAGCTGAGCCGAGTACATGGTTGTGCTTCCCAGAGCTGCAGCTGACCCTGGGACACTGGTTAAACTGGTGGCTCTGGGGAGAGAACATGGACAGTGCAGAGCAGCTCCAGTCCTGGATCTGTCCTGCCATGCCCAGGGTGGCACCAGCCGGGGTGTTGGCAGGGCAGAGGTCTGTTCTTCCACCTGGAGGGTTTAATGCTGACCTTGAACACACAACCTAGAAATAACGATGGAAAATTGTAGCCTCTCTACCCATGATGTGTGTGCACAGCATGTCTGAAAATTCGTGATTTTTAGCAAAAAGATAAACCCAAAGCTGTAAGGGAATGCCATACGATTCTTTTAAATTTGCTATTACTAAAAGACTTCAGATGCACCTTTTAGTGTTTGGGTTTTTTTTTGTTGTGCTGTTTTTGTAGAGGTTTTTTTGGTAACAGCCAGGATTAAATGGCTTGTTGAGAATATGTTTTTCTGCCTTAAAACTACAAAGCAAAAATACTGAATATTTAGAGGTTTTGCTTGAGACTCACTGAATGGTTTTTTCAGTTGAGCCTTTCTTCTGTGTCACCTTTAACTTTGATAGCTAGTACTTAAAAGGAAATTTTGACTGAAAAACCTCCCTGTGTTCCTGGAAGTGTTAAAACTCACAGATACTGTCTCAACTTGTAATTGCATCATCATAGACACAAGCATTCGAACTTTAGACTTTTTAATGCATTCTGTGTTTTTAAAAAGCTTTTTGTACACATCTGTACCTTTGCAGGCTTTCTGACTGGGGATGCCACAGGTGTGGAGGGAACACAAACTCGCAGGCCAGTTTGCACACTCAGAAACACTTCAGTGGATGTTGTTGCTGTCACTAAAGCTCTGTGTTTTGATTCTGTGTTTGCTCCCAAGTAGCACAAACGCAGCACTCCTGACAAAAGTGGGGATTAAGAAGAAAACCTGGTAATTTCTTAGTCATTCTGTTGTAGCTGAACTTAATTTATAAACTTGTTTATGAGGATATGTTTGGTATTTTGGAAGAACTGTGTTAAGCTGTTTTTACAGCTGACTTGGTGACATTTCTGTAAGTAAAATATGCTTGTTCCAGCATGGCAAAGGTCTGCATAATTCATGTGTGCTCAACTTAATCACTGGTTTTCTTCTTGTGACAATAAATGGCATTGTACCAAAAGCAATATATCCTGTGTGTAGTTAGTAGTGGAAATAATTATTACTGTGCAGCTTGTATTCTCATTGTCTTTGCAGCCACTAGCACGGATCGTGGGCACTGACAGTCACTCCAGGCTATTAAAGGTGTCTGGGGGGAAACACAGGTCCTGAATAAAACTGGTTTGTTTTCTGGAAGCTGCTGCTGCTGTACTTTGAAGCAGAAAAGGGTTGCACCCAATGCTGCATTAAGTTTATTTTCTTCTGAGTCTTATCACCAGAATACATCTAGGTCTAGAGTGTTTCTCCAGATTTGCTCCTCCACATTCTTCATCTTGGGAAAGGCCCAGGCTCCACACCAGCATCATTAGAGCCAAGGATTATAAGAGAGCAGAAGGGCTTTTTTCTCTGCTTGATTTTGGGATTCTATTAAGCTGTGCCTTAGAGCACAGCACTGTAAAAAGACTTGTGGAATGCTGCAACTGGTTTTGCTCACCCACTACTTAACTCAAGACCAATTAAGACCTCACAGGCAATTTGCAGTGCTTGAGAACTCTCTAGTTGTTAAGTTCTGTTCCCTCCTGCCCCATCCTCCAGTAGCAATTCTGCACTCCTGACTCTGCAAGTAAATTAGCCCTGGATATAGTTTTCATTCCTGGGTGCTCAGAAGGGCAAGACATTAAGACAGTTCTCTCCCCATCACTTGCATTTGACTACTAGTGTAGTAGTCATCATACTAAATTGTCACTGTATTTATGTTGTAGAAATAACAGGGCTGAAGAACTTGCTCTTCTCAATGTGTATGTTCCTGCTTGCTTTCAAAGTCTGTAGAATACCTACTTTCAGTTAAAACTAAATAGCTTTCCTGCATTGTCTGTGCACATTTTTCTCTGCTGCCTCCTACTCTTCTTAGATGTGACTTATTTTACTGCTAATGGTGTTATAAAAACTGTAGTACTGCAGGTGTCATATGGTAACTTGTAAATAAAATTGCTGTAAACACACACACAAGTTATTTGTGGTGCTGCTCTTTACATGTGTGACCCTACCTTAACTGTCAATCCTCACTGTGCTTCCCTGGAGGACTTGTGCATGGCACTTGGTGATTATAAAGCCCATGCCTTGTACAAGGAACATTTGCTGCTCAGCCTCCACAGCAATCTGGTCCTACTAACAAGTTCTGGGCAACTGTGGCATGGATAGCAATTATTTCTAGGCAGGAACTTTGCTACATCATTTGCCAATTGACAGCAAAGCAAAGCTGACCCTTCTGTCAGACTGATTATTAGTGCAGAAATAACAGATTTTGATGTAAATACCTCTAACCACTTGTATAGCAAATGCACCACCCAAGCTTATTTTTGCTTGGAAGCTGCTGAGGAAGCTGCTGCTGGGGCAGTGTTTTGTCCTTGGAGCCTGTTGGCGTTAGCAAAGGACTCTGTGTTTCCTATCCAAGTGAGAGGGTGGTGGAAAAGAGCGGAAGAGGCCTGACCTGTGCAGAGAACACCAAGTGCAGTGTTTTAGTTAAGAAAACACGTACACTGCTCTGCTGTGCTCTCTGTGGCTGCCCAGGGCAGCAGGGGTGCAGCAGAGGCTGTGTGGCTGCTCTGAGGCAGAGGGATGGCAGGAAAGCTGGGGGGATGTGCTCAGGAGCAGTGCTCCCCCCTCTCTGAGAAATCAGACACCAGGAGATGCAAGGAGCAGCTCTTGATGGAAGGTGTGGAGCTCTTCATAAGCATTTGCTGTTGTGAATGCACGTATCCATGTGTTACAGTTTTTCCTTGGAGGGTCAATAGCCAGTCCTACAGTATATTTTTAGGAAATATTCAAATGGCTGAATTTTCTGCAGTGCTGGAGAGAGAAGCAACTTAACATTCCCAGCTACTCAAGGTTCCAGTCAGCTGTTTGGTGCCTGCAGGTAAAAACCACTTCCTATTCCACACCATGGCAACAGGTTCTTTTTGAGAAGCTGCCTGAGCAGGGGGGTGGGTCACAGAAGCTGAGGGATCATCTGTGGGAAACAGCACTGTTCCTCCAGTCTGGGATGCCTCTGTGGAATCAGCCTCTTCTCTGGCCCTCTGGCTTCATCCCCTCATTTTTCCTGTTGGTGCAGACCAAATGATGCTGCTTCTTGATGCTTTGTCTGTGACTGATTAGATTGTTACTCTTTTTCCACTGTTGAGTTCATCTGGAAGCAGAGGTCACTCCATCTTTAAGTATTAGTTTTAAGAAATCAGTTGTTTTGGGGGGGTTTTTTGAGGCCTGTTGATAGCTATTACAGAGCTGAGTGCTGGGCAAATGACGCTCCCTTGTGAGGCACTAACAAAACCTCAGCAAGGCCCTGTGCCTCTGCTTGCTCTGGTTTGTACCCCATGGCATTGACAGAGAGATTATTTTGCTTTCCCTGCATGTTGTGGAGGCAGAGTCAACAAGAGCACACTAATCTGGATGAAACTATTTTTAGAAAACTGCTCAATTTAGCAAACATTTTGTACATTCTTCTTAAAAATCCTTGTCCTAATGACCTACAGTGCATGTACAGTTATTACAGAGGCTCAGACATGCAGCACTTGCACAGCACCCGGTTTGGACCTTCCTGAAACGGGCCAGGGAATGGGGGAAACACAAATAGGAAGAGCCATCGCCTTTTAGAAGCAACTGGAGAACCAAAAAGCACTGTGTAATTAAGAAAATTACTTTCTATTCAAATCAATCATTTAAAGCTGCTTATGACTTCTAATGGCTGGAGATGACAATATTTCTGCTTCCCAACTTTCAATTGCTCCTGTAATTCTTCACCTATTTCTTCCCTTTAACTCTCCTTGCATCTGTTACATACAGCCTTTGGGAGCCTGAGTCTTTCAAAGGTATTTAAGTAAACTAAGAGGCAAATACCACATGGAAATATTTATCTGGAAACAGTTCTACTTAACATGGATCAAAGAGTTTCTCAGAGTAGGAGCTTGTGGTCTTTTACCAAAAAGGGTAACAGAGTTTATTTACAGAAAACATATTAAACTAATCACTTAACTCAAAGAATAAACATACTCCAAACAAATACAACACTTTTCAGAATGAAATGTCATGTCCATGATAACTATTGAATTAAATCTTTGACAAAAAAAAAAAAAAGGGACTAGAAAACAAAAATGTCTCTGAATCAATGCACCTGAATGAATGAAATTCGTGCAAAGAGGTTGTCTGAAGGTGGTGATTATAGCCCAGGCGGGTTTGGTGGGTAGAGAGGTGTGCAGCAATAATGAAGCCTCTGGCATTTCTTGTATAAACATTTCTATCTGCAAATTGCCACACACCTCCTCAAGCAAAGATAGCAATTAATTCACCAGGAGAGTCCATTTCAGCTCAGAAGGTTCTCATTGAGGATATCCAAGAACTGTCTCAGCATTCACACTGAGAATGGATTCAGGAAGACATTTCTGTGTTAGATTACTGATATTTTGCATGTGTATATTTTGGTTTTACTTGACTTATGAATCACTCAAATATTAGTAATTTTCACTGTGAAAAGAAGTGTGACTGCATTTCAGTGATCCTGCCTTGCTACTGCTTGCAAACTGTATTTGATTTTGGAGCAGGGGGAGTGAAGTTTTCTATGCCTGGGAATAAAATAATCTTCAGGTAAACTAGTAAAAATTAGACTGTTTGTGTGGCCTGTTCACATCTGTGTACCTTTTGTACCTACTTAAGCAGTGAAGAGCTAGCTAATATCTAAAAACCTTGGGGGAAATAGATAATGTAAACCCAGCTCATGCTCTCCTGTGAGCACAATTCCTAAACCCTGCTGGTGTATTCCTATACCCTGACTATACCACAGACCGTCAGCTTCCAGGGCTTGGAAATTAGCAAATGTTACAAGTGTTACAATGCTACTGGGTGTTTTTTCTGATGCCATGTTGGTTTTCTTACACCTGCCCACAAGCTGCATTCACCTGGTGCCCTGTCTCCTTCAGGAAGTAATGGGTGCAGCCAGAGGCGCTCTGCCTGGTACCCTCTTGCAATGGTTTCCCCTGTTTTGTTGTCTCCTGTAATCTGTTATTTTCTTGTTTTTTTACTTTTCTCTTCAGCCCTCTTACACTTAAAGGCTGTGCTAGGGTGAGATGAATGCCTAGCCTTCCTGAGAACAGTCAATCCATCACCAGAACTTTCTGTAATTCAGTGCAATTAGATGTAGCATTTGTCAAATGTAGCCAAGCTCTTGAAGGCAACCATAGCAAAATTCTGTTGGAAGGAACTTCTGAAGGACACCAGGTCCAACCCCTGCTGACACAACGCAGGTGTGGTGACCTGGACTATCTCTGGGCTGCACTGGGCTGAGGACCTGCTCAAGGGAGAGGAGAAGTAGATCTTTAGTTCTTACTTGCTTATACCTTATCCTGCTTATTATGCATGCTTTAAGAAATGCAGTGGTCAATCCTGAGATTTAGACATGGAATTTATCTTCGATCACTTTTGTTTTCACCCCTACTGCAGTCACGTTGGGCTGTAGGGGGTGCTACCCCTCCATTCTTTTTTCTCTTTTGACTGGACAATACTGGGAACAAAGAATGTGATTCCTTTAGCAGCCTTTAGCTGCTGCAGAGATGCAAATGCTGAACCCTTCTTCCCTTCCTGGCACCACCATAGTTTGTGCAGTTCCTGCTCTTGGGATGAGCTTTCGTTCTTCCTGTGCCACCCACTTGCGCGTTTAAAGCGCTGGATTTTACATTTGCTCTTCATTTTGTCCACAGGTCAAATTTTTCAGCAACAGGGCAATACATTCTCCAGAAAGTAAAACGAACAGATAAAGTTTGCCCTATAAATAATGTGATGATACGTCTCATTCAGCCTCCCTCTATAAACCTGGCCTCTGTGAAAATCCGAATAAAAGCTGTAGAAGGAAAACGAAAAGCACCACGGTAGCTCAGACCTCTGTGCTTCAAAGCTCTCCTGCCTGGCCCGGTAACCGCAGAGCTGCGGGATGATCGCGGTCTGTGCTCGTGCCATCTGCTGGGGGAAAGCTGCCATGGATGGCGCTTATGCAAATAAAAACCTTGCTGACGACAGTCAAACACCATCATTAAAAAGCAAATTTATTACAATAATGCCGAGACTGTTCTGAAATTTATCATATAAGTCTTCTAGAATTACAGCTCCAGTGTTTGTCAAAGGCTAACCCAGTGAAAGGTTAGAGCATGAACCTACTTCTGAAACTGTAAGGGAATGATTTATATTTTTATGTGGTTGGTTTGGGGGTTCTTTTGTCTGGGGCTTGGTTATTTGTTTTGTTGTTGTTTTTTTTTAAAGCAGTCTCACAGTGGGTGTGCACCATGACTGGTCAAGGAGTAGAAATGAGGATTAAAAGAAATTTTGTTGCATGGGACTGATTTGATCAATTTTTCCTTTTTTCCCCATTTTCTGTTGTGGGTCCAAGCAATTCCCACACCTACAAATAAAGCACACACCATGAAAGGAACGAAGCACACAAGCATTGGGAACTTTCTTAATATGAATATTAATGATGGTTATTATGCAAGTTATGATTGTCAAACCTTGTACAGTCTGTTCCTCACGTGTCCATACCCATCCACCTGCTTCACACATCCTGACAGAAGTACCAAAAGAGCAATTCAAGATAAAGGACTGAGACAATAGTATCACAGCTTGTAACATGAAAAATTACCTGTTCCAGACTCTTGCTGTGTTTTGTACCCCCTGCTTAGATGTGCGGCTTGTTTATATCTTGTAACAATATCCAAGGGACTGAAGAATCTTATTTGTAGCATCAACAAATACTGGATACTGACGCTCAGGAGATTTTGCTGGTTCCAACAGCTTTTCTGAAGGTTTCCATGCCCTGCTTCTCACTCTTCTCAGACAGGTACAGTGTCTGCTCTGTAATTCTTTGAGCTCACAAAAGGGTAGGTATCAGTTTTCTAATCAAATGTGAGTTATGTTGCCTTGTGCTGCCAGATCAGCTGGTACTGTCCTGTGCCCCCCTGAGCCATGCCGAGGTCGCAGGTGACTTTTTTTAGAACCTAAAAGTTTGAGATACCCCATGAAAGAGGCTTTGGAATGTGGATATTTCTGGCTGAACAGGATATTGATAAGAACTGAGGGGAGTACAAAAGCAAACACCAAGGACAAGAGCACCTGTACCAGTTCCTTTGCTGGCATTCCAGCATTGGCACAACTTTCTTGGAATCAGGAAAGGAATGGTGAAGACTGTGACCCCCAACTAATGTGGATAAGATCCACCTGAATGCTGACCTCTCCAGGACTTACATACTGGTTGAGAAGACATTGCAATACTGGCATTTCATCCCCCTGTTACCTTCTACCCTGCCACACTGCAGAACTTGAAGCACCAACACTACCTCTGTCTTTATTTTAAGCAATTGTTATTACATTCTGTGACACATGCCTGGTAACTTTTATATGTAGTGCTGGTTGCTGCTGTCTTGAGCAGATGTAAGAGAGTCTTTTATAGCTTCCTCCCACCCTTGTTCCAGTCATTTAAAACACTACCCCTGCCGTGGCTGCAACAGCCCAGCCACCCCATTCCTCTCCTGTGCTCTTCCCTGTGCTGCCTTCCTGGACTCCAAAAACTCCCCAGGCTCAGGAAACATTCTGGCAGACATGTGAGGGCCAGAGCAGAACAGTTCAGCAGCTGTGTGGCACAGCTCAGAGCACAGTGGGTATGCACTGTGTGCAGTGTCCTCTGAGTGACACACTGAATGCAAACATTTTTTCTTGGTACAAAATCTAGCAAGGAATTCTTTACATAAAACTGTAGTGCAGCTCTGAGCAAATTTGCTTTATGAAATGCATGTGATGTACAACAGAAAGACTGAGACTGATACTATTAACTCACTCTGTGCCGGTCTCACAAACCTGCATTTATTTGCAGATTTCTGAGCATGTCTGCAGGGGTTATAAAGTGGAAGTGCTTCAGCTTGGCACTTACACTGCAAGCTAAAGATGCTTTGTCACTCACCCTTGGGGATGTCATGGGTCCTCTGAATGACGTAGCAAGAGAGACTGTTCTTGCCAGGCACATTTTGCTGGGGCCTGTGACTCCTTGAGAACAGGCATTTTCTTTGTTTCCATGTCACATGGATTAGAGGATTTGTCTTTTTTATTAAGAGTGCCAAAAGACATGTGCAGATAGCCCTAACAGGCCTTGTACCCAGTAACCAACCCTGTACCAGTTTCTGCAAACATAATTTGTATTCTCTTGATCTCTGCAATCTTGCATCTCTGGCAATATTTTTAGAGAGATGAATGTGGTTTCTACTGTGCCTGTTAAAGCTCTATCCAGTAACACACAAGCTGATACACAACAGAACAGAACATCCAGCATGCCCTGGCAGCTCACTGCCTTCCTGCTGCCAGCACTGAAGGTGCTAAAAGTGAACTATTTACTTCTTTTGCAGTCTGGAGAAAATACAGAGTTGTGCTACACAGCAAAAGATGAGCTCACATACCTGGGATATGAACAGGGAGCAGCTGAGCTGTGTGGTCAGTCAGCCTGGGTGTTGGCAGCCTCCTAAAGTTCCTGCTGTGTGTTCTGTCCTTTCCTGTGCTGCATTCATGGCTTGAGTGGTTGAGCAGCCAAATGAGGGCACTTACTGAACTCACTGCTTCTAGTTCAGGGATGGCAGGAACCTTCATTGAAAGGTATCTGCTTTCATTGGAGTCAAAAAGTGCTGGTAGGTGCTTGTTCTCCCTCTGCCTGGCTGAGACTACTCTAACAGAAATGAGGAGGATGTGACCAAATCCTGACTGGTGGTGCTACACAGGGAAACAGGCACTGTTTGCTTGAGCTAATCTTGTCTTTAAACTCTCTCCTCATTTCTGTGTTATCAGAAACATTTGATCCATTTGTTCTAAATGTAAATCTAGGAAGTTCATACCCTTATTTATATAGGGGTGGTAGCAAGAGTCAACCTGTTACAAAAGAATCAGTGCAGTTTCAGCCACAAGATGGAGCCAGTACAGTTCCAGGAACACCTTCCCAGTGCAAGAAAATGTTACCGGCTGTATTGTCTCTAAATCCTTCAGCAGCTTTAAGAGGATTGTTCACTTCTCAGTTACTAAGATAGCCCTGGAGAAGATAAAAATCCATTGGAGAAAACAAAAATCAGAAACATCGAGTATTTAGGGTACAGAATTCATATATAAGTCATTCCAACCCACAAATGAAATGTACAGGTAATCTGATCAAGAAAAATAAAAATCAGTGATGCTTTTTTTTTTATTCTAAATAAAATAAGTCTTTAGACTGAGTTGCTTTCTCCAGGGGTTTACAGAATTAGCTGACTTTAGGAAAAGAAAGAAGACAAGATTAAGGGGATGGAAATAATAAAGGCTGGCAAATAAGGCACTTGAGTTAGTTAATCTTACAGAATCAAGTGTATCAATACAAGCAATAAATCAGCAGAGGCAGCTCTAGCAGCTACTACAGTGAGTTTAAAACAGTAAAAACCCCAGTGGGCAGGACAGGAAGACAGGGATTGCTCTGTACATTCTCCTTTCAGCAATCCTTTAAAACACGTTCTAGAAAAGTTATTAAAAGGAAATTCATCAGTTAGGCCTGTCTGCAGTGCCAAGCTACAGCAGCCTGGGGACCCCAATGAGGAATCAGTTGAAGTCCTGGCAATTAATTGAACAGATAGATATGATCATCTGATTGTCTGAACAGGAAAAGGACAATCTAACACTTGACAGGGACAAAATTGGCTGCTGGAATCCACAGCTCAAGAAATCATTTGATAACCTAGAGGAGTTTCTGAGAAGAGATATAGAAACAACTTAGAAATTAAAACCTGTGCTTTATAAAATGCTGCTGCTCAAAAGGATGACTTGCTCTCATGTCTATAGTGAGCCCTATTGTCTCCTCCATTTTAGGGAGATGAAGGGAAAACCAGCTAAAACTAAATTCATTCAAGGGAGATGCATATATTTGTCAATGGGAGTAATTAACGTCTGGAACAAGGAATTAACAATTTGTAGAGACAGGAGGTTGTAGATGTTTCTCTAAGGGATGTTGTGGTTTAAATGCCAAGTAATATCACCAGTCACATGGCTTCTGCCTCACAGTGAGTGGCACCACATGATTACAGTAATCCCCTGGCTCTATTTATCTGTGAAATGACAGAACATTGTGCTGGATGCCCTAATCTGGACAGGATAGAAAATTAAGTTGGAAATGTAAGTCTAGGTTTTGAGAAACACATCTCTTAGAGGAAAGAAAAAAAAGGAACCTGAACAATCCTAAACCAGAAAAACCTTGAATCCCTGCCCGTGGCAAACTGTTTTGCATATATAGGCAAGCATATGCAGAATGTGTTTTTACAAAACATGTAGCAACAGAAGATTACTCTCTGCTTTTCTATAGCTCACAGAACACAGGTTTAACGTCTCAGATAAGCAACAGCTGGACAACAATCAGTCAAGGAGTTGACAGCTGCACAAAATCTCAACGGTCTTTTCCAACCTTGTTAATTCTCTGTTTTTGTGAAAAAGATGACAATCCTACATAAAGGTGGATTTTTTAATATGAAGATGTACATTGAAAAGCTTATGTAGTTCTCTTTATTCTACTACATTTTCCTCTTGCCTCAGAGAAACATCTTCTGCTTTCTTTGTAGCTAAAACACAGACAATCCCTGCTAACATCTGCCTTTGTGCTCCAACTGCCACAGCCCTCACCCAGTGCCATCAGTGTGTACGTGTTGTTGTGCTGCTTTGTTGTGCTGCCACTCCTGTTGCATGTTAAATATCCCACTGCACTGTGTAATTTACTTACCAGGAGTGAATAGCTGGAAAACTGATGGTGCCAATTCCAGTCTCCTGGTGAAGTGCAGTCTGATTCTTGCCTGGAGTCTCAATGGAGGCACAACCCCCAGCCCCCTCTGCATTCAGAATCACAAAGCCACTACCAGGGGTTCAGAAAACTTCTTTTTAATCTCTGTGTGCAACAACACTGTATTGTTGGTCTTATGTTTTTATTTGAAGACCAAAAAAAGGTGTATAACAAAACTCTTCCTGTTATCCTGTAGAGAAAGGTCTGGATTTTCCAGTGAAAGTTGATGTTTTAAGTATTAAAAAACAAATTCAGGGAACAAATATAATAAAGCTACTGAGGCACACTGAAGCTTGAATGGTTTGTGTGTTGGCTAATTCCCCGGTGAACTTCCCTGCTTTAGGTAGGACAGCTGTATATCTGTCAGCCTGAATACTAGAAAAGTTTAAATAACATCTGGTTTTGCTATTTCAAAAGATACATAAGAGATAAAGATCTTCCCCAGTGAGGGTGGGGATGAACAGAGCAATTCAGACTTTGCAGATGACAAACCACCCTCCAGTGGTGTCTGTTCCAACCCTCTGATTAGAGACAATATCCATCCTCCTGAATTAGGTGTCTAGAGCTGGCTGACACTGACTTTTTTCCATATTACACCCATTTATATGTATATGAGCAGATGTCTACAACATATAAAAATCATGATACAGATTTGTCTGATTCATAACCCCCAGACAAATTTCTCTGCCTATTCTCCACTTCAGGGCTGCTTGAGACATCAGAGTATTCCAGTTCTGATCATACTGCTTGATATTCCTGATCCACTGAAGATGCAGCTTCATTGCATCTTTTCTGGGTTTGCAGGTTTTACATTGGCATATGTAGGACAATTCAGTAGCTACTCCTATTGGTTTCAAAAAGCATCCCAAATGAAAAGGTACTAATTTATTTATTCACCTGAAATACCTCCCTACATATGTCAGTATAATTTATGACCTAACAACAAGCTGCTTTACAATAAATGCATAAAGGAGTTTGATATTAATTTTGTCAGTTATTTCTATATCATACTCTTCAGGCCAGCTGCTGCCATGTCCTGAGAAACAGTTGCATCTTTCTTTCCCTTGGAGAACTCTGGAAAACACAATGTTACAAACCTGAGTAACTGGGAAGAAAAGATCACCCTAAAGTTTACAGCCCAAACAGTACAAAAATAGAGATGCAAGCATTTTTCTTCCAGGCTTTTTAAGTTATTTCACTGTCTCAGCCACTGGCCACATGCAGCACTTTCAAGAACATGATGCTGTATCAGAGGTTCATTCACACAAGCAACTTTAACCTGCTACTGAAAGCACTGAACACATCCTCAACATGTCTTTATCTCTAAAAAAAAAACAACAAAAAAGAGAGAAAGGGATGATATTCTAACAGTGCAGCTTGTGTATTTGTTACTAGGGAAACAAACAGCAAAGGAGAAAGAAACCCTCAGTGTCCTTGTCATTTGGATCTTTCAGTGGAGAAGCAGAGCTTGTGTTAAAACAATGGAAACACTGTTCAGCTTTCATGATCCTTTGCTGTCCTTGCTGAATGACAGACACGTCTTTCTCCCCCTTGTCCATCTTGTCATCTCTGAAAAGGAGTCACTTCTACATTCCACATTGGACTGCTGGTTATTTTTTTATTCCTCATGTAGACTTTAATTCCTGGTTCTGTGTAACCTGGTCAGTTCCTAACACCTAAACCACATTCACAGCTGTCTCTCTTGAGGTAAACAGGAGAGAGAAACCTGATGCTACTTTAATGTCTGTAGAAGAGCACACCCAGCAGCACCAGCAGTTCCAAGTCTGTGCTTCTCTGAGTCTGTACTGAACAAGAGCATCCTCAGGAGCTCAGGGAGTGTGAGAGGTCCATTGTGCAGGAGTGACATCACTGCCTTTGGGGGTCAGGGGCTGTGGAGGGAGCTTTGCCACCAGTCCCAGTGACCCAGTGGGATGTCAGGCCTTGTAAGTGATGACTGACACCCCCCTGCCCTCAGGGGTGTCACTCATGGCTTAGGTGGGTTGGGAGGACAACACAGAGACCAGTGATGTTTTTACTGCAACTTTCTGCTCTTTGCTTAATATCCCTTGTTCCTAAGTCTCAAAAAGGTGCAAGTTTACTGTGGTACAATACTTAGGGCCTGCCAAGTACAATGTAAGTATAAACTGTCAGGAAAAGGTTGAAGCAATTACTTCTAATATCCACACACAGGAGTGTTTTTACAGGCAACTGCATGAATTGGGTACAGGATCAGCTGTGCCAGATGACAATGGCCATTCATCCAGTCAGGGACCTTTCTAGGTAGGGACAAACCAGCTAAAGAAGAATGGACTCAAAAGTCCAACTTGTAAGGGAGAAAATCTTGTAACAGGCCCCTCAAAATTAAGAGAAATAGCTTGTTAAAAATTCATTAAAACTCTTTATGGGATATTTATAACTTTTAACTGGCTGGAGCTGTTTTCAAGATGCTCTCAAGATTTCTCTACTCTCTGCACTGTATTTAATGTAATTTCTCTACTGAATTGTGCTACATCCCTGCCTCTTTCTCCATTCCAGTTATTATCCTGTTGTATGTCTCCACCATACTCCTCATCTAACTCAGCTGTGGGCACAGGATTAGGAGGCTGGATTTGCTGCACTCTCAGTTGTAACTAAGTAAAGTACAAAAGGATTTTCACCCTCCTCCTTTTTCTACAAGACCACAGTTGCCAGCACTGGAGCTGGAGAGATGATGGGGAAATTGCAATCAAAGCCCTACTGGAAATACTCCCACAGAGGTTTGTTTCCTGCTGTTTCACCAAAACATATTTCTTTATTGTGTAAGCATGACTTTTTAGTGCTGTTGTTCAAGACTGGCCATTAATTTGCCATTAAAAAGGAAGAAGCAAATGACAAGAATGTGAATTATATTAAAAAATGGATAGGCAGAATAAAACCAACTAACACATGGTTTATTGATTACAGCCACAACCTGAATTGTAATGGATTCTATCTCTCTATTCTGCCAAGTACCAAAGGCCCCTTGGGTAAATAAAAAAACAACCAACCAACCAAACACTTAATAATTATTTGAAAAACAGAAACGGATGTCAGGACTGACAAGAAAAGAAGATGTTATTGATGGTGTGTGTCTGTAGCCCCACAGCAGCCCCTGCCCGGGGGAACAGTGTAAGTGACAACTCTGTCACGGGCAGTTCGTGTCCCAACGCTGCCCATGGAAATGCAGGGCTACAGCCAGGACAAACCAGGGCTGGATTTTAGCGACTTTCTTAAGCAAAACACGATCGCTGCCAACTGACTTGAAACGCTTTGGAAACTGGTTGTATGCGGGGTGTGTTCTGGTTCCCTTGATGTTCAAATTATTCCTTTAAAGCTTGGAATCTGTGTACTTTTCATCAGCAACGAGCCCTTCCCAAACGCCCTGTCTGGAACCAAGTGCTCCGACCGACCCCACTTGTCTTCCAGCCTCCAGCTCCGCTTTTTTCTTAAAGTGCTTTTCTAGAGCACTCAAGTTTTACCAGACCAGCGTCACCACTTACCCTTTTCGAGCAGAAACGCGGAGGGCAAACATTTTCTGCTGAGAAAAAAAAAAAAACCCAGACATCTCTCTGAGCAACCCCGACATCGCCGACTGCGGCGGCTTCTCGTGGAAACCGCTCCGGCCGCTGGAGCCGCGGTTGTGGCGGGCGGTTCCTGCGGGATTGTCCCCGTGTCTCCGTCCGTCCCTCGGTCGGTCCCGCCCGGGCCCGGGGTCCCCTCAGCCATCACCGGCCGTTTCCCGCCCTCGCGCTGCCGCGCGCGCGCACCGGGCGGGAAGGGAATGGGGGGGTGAGGGGGGGTGTGAGCCCGCGGCACGCGCCCGGCGGCACGCGCCGCCCCCTCACACCCACACCCACACCCCCCTCCGCCCCGCCGCGCGCGCAACGGCCGCCGGGGGCGGGGCCACATAAAGGAGGGAGGAGTCAAAAAA
>VYZS01002083.1:12096-26702 GCA_013400695.1 Neodrepanis coruscans | reverse complement strand
AGGCTGAGCTCGGCAAGTAGGGGGATGGTGGGTCTCCCCGCCGGACGCGGTGGGTCCGCGCACGGAACCGGCGGCCGGAGCAGCGCGGGGTTGTTCGGGGCGGTTGTGCTGGCGGGCACGGGGGGGAACGAGCCGCTAAGTCCTGCGGGAATCGCTGCGGGGCGGGGGGGAGAGTAAAGGTGGCGGCGTCACCCGCGCGGGGGCTTCGTGCTCCGGCGTGAGCGAGGAAACGGCTGAAAGGCGCACGGGCAGCGGCTCCCGCCCGGCGGGGGAACGGCGTGTCAGCCGGTAACTTTCTCAGCGCTTCTTTTCTCCTATTGTTTCCCGGTACGCGAAGTGACAATAAGGCTCCTGTGGCTCAGTCTTAACTTTGAGGTTTCCCCCGCTGAAAAAAACAAACAAAAAAACCAACCCAAACCCGCAGGTTCCTGAGAGCGCGTGCACCGGCTGCGTCCGGCTTTGTGCGGCCAAAGACTCCTGAGGCTTTACTTCGTGTCGTTCGTTTCTCCGAGCGCGGACGGGAGGGCCGGTGTCTGACGCATCTCCATCGCTCCTCACACCCCAGCAGGGACCCGCGGGGTGTCCCCCCCCCTCCCCGGCCCCCCCACGTTTATCGGGGTGTTTGTTTACACATCCGGGCCCCACGCGGGGCGGGGCCGCCCCGCGCCCCGCCCCGGTGACGTCACGCGGCGGGACCGGGGCCGCCCGTCGCCCGCCCCCGGACGGAGCGGGGGGGACATTCGGGGGGTCGGCACCCGGGACCGCCGTGCCCGGGCAGCCCCCCGGGGAGCGCGGAGATCGGTGTGCCCGGGCCCTGGTGCCGGTACGGACACCGCGCCTGGAGCTGCCCGGTAGGTGCGGACACGAGCGGGTGTTGAGGAAACGCACCCGCTGTGCTGCGGTCAAAGAACAAGGGAGGGATGGTGGTTTCGGGCTTTTACGGGCTGTTGTCCGCGGAGTGATGGACAGCAGGCGTGGAGCTGCTCGTTTAAAAAGGGAAGTGAGACTGGATTTATTCGCCGTTGTTGGAGGAAGCTGAGAAATGGTTTTTTGAATTTTGCCTTTAGAAGCACAAAGCAACAAGTCTGTGGTTCTTGGGGTGTATATCAAACGCAGTTCTCTTTTTGAAGAGAACAGTATCACATAGGGTTTTGTCAGATGATCCCTGGAATTCTTTTAGTTTCTGTAGTTGGAGTACTTTGTATTTTGAATCTGAAGGAGTCCAGATTGCCGTTAGAAGTGTGAATGAAAAAAGCTTTTAGGAATGCCTTGAAGAAAATTATTTTCCTTTTGCATTCAGCTTAGGATCATGGAATTGTTAGGGTTGGAAAAGACCTTTTAAGATCCTTAACCCAGCAGTGCTGGGGCCACCACTAACCCATCTCCCCAGGTGCCACATCTACACCTACTGAACTTCTGCAAGGGTCGAACTTGTATTTCAATTAATGATCAAAAGGGTTTAAGCCAAAGTGTCTTTGCAAGGGGTGCCTTTCATTCTGAAACCCTCTTTAGTTCTGAGTTTGTCCATTTCCGTGGATCTAAATAGGATCTGAGTTCAGATAGTGAATTTAATGGGAACCTTGTTCTTAGGTAATCTTTCTCCTACATTCTCTTGCCTCTAATAAACATGATTTACTATCAAGCTGTTTTCTCCATATAATAATTCTTCCCTTTGCACTTGTAATTAAGTTATCTTGGGACACCAAGTATATAATATTTGTTTAAATGACTATTAACATTTTAAGTTTTGCTCTTCATGCCAAACGTGTTATTACCTCAAACATATTAATGTGTCCCTTATCAAATGCTGATGATAGGTACATGCTTTGGATGGCAGCTTGTTCCCATTGTTGCTTTATTTTTTTGCTCTGCTACGTTTCTTGTTTGTGGCTTGTCTCTGCCTTTGCAATCCTTTGTGGAACAAATTTCCTTGTAGCGAGTCCTTCAGTATTTGGAGTATTTTCTCCTGCTGTCATAAGCTTAGGATTAAAAAAAACTAAACCAAACCCTTTAAATTTAGCTGTGGTTGTCTCACATGCCAGGCCTGCTGTATAGGTTACTTTCTCAAGACTTCTTTTGAAGCACAGTGACTGCTTCCTGTAAACTGACTTTAAGTTCTGTGGCTTTCATTGTCTGCTCTCGTTGTATTACTGGCATCCCACTGCTGGAAGAGTGGTTTGCTGTTGCCCTGCAGCAGTTTACAACTGTAATCAGTGCTTTGCATGCCTGTGTTAATAACTGGATCGAGATACTGTAAATTCCTTATATTGGCTCTCATTTCTGTTTGTGCTGTTCACCTACTCTGCCAGTCTCCTGATAGCTGATGACATAAGTGACTGTGCAGTGTTTTGTGCTTGGATTGCTCCTTGGCTTGGTGCACACACATGGGAACTGCTGGCCTCTGACAGGTCAGTAGGTGTTATCAGATTTTTGGGATCTGTGGTTTTCAGGCAAACTGAAAGAAGTTTACTTTCCAGCCTAGCAGGAAGGTCTGGCATGCTCTGCACATGCACTGCCTCTGAAATGCACTCTGAGCACTAAGAATGCTTTGGGTGTTCTCTGTGCAGAATTCAGCTTTGAGTATCTGACTGGTTTTGGTAGCATCCTTTAAGACTCTACTGGTACAGTGAGGAAGTACCTAATTAGCTTTGATCAGGACACTAGTCACGAAGGTCTTTGCCTGAAGGCAAAATTCTGCTGAACTTGAAAGAGGAAGAGACATGGATCCCTGAATAATGTGGCAACATCTTACTTGGTATTTAACTGAAAGCCAGGTGTGATACTGCAAGACTTTTGTTGAAAGCTGAGGTGCAAATGTTTATTGAAAGTTTACTGTTGAACAGAACAAGTGTTTTCCAAGATTCTGTACTGGAACTGACCACTTGAGCTTCAAAGACAATTAACTTTGTCTCATTCCTTGCCTTTTTGCTGTAGTTTTCTGCATGGATGTCTTAAAGAGTACACCTGGTATAAGTGTAGAAAGTGCTTGTGTTTCACGTGGTTTCACGTGAAGTGTTAGAGTGTCCTCCCTCATTAGAAGTGTGGTGGAGTAGAAGCCATTAATGGAACAGAGCTGCTCGTTGCTGTGCTGAATGGAACTTGAATTGTGCAGCTTCTTAGAAAAAGGGGCCTGTAGTGCAGCCAGGCATTTGCTCCAAATAACACTTTGCTTTATGGCTGGACTTGTTGAATAACAAGTTAACTCTGGCCTTGTTGTAAGCTGCTAATTGTCTGCTCTTTTCACCTACAGGTTGTGACTGTTTCTCTTCTGTCATTTGTGTGGAAAGTGCCACACACACTCCAGAACAACAACGGCTTTTGCTTGCATATTCCAGTGTTTCTTTTGTCAGCGAGTTCAGCAAAGTTGTAGTTCTTCAAGTGCCAGCCCTGAGCTGAGTGAGGAGCCACCAGCAGAGATGGTAAAAATGACAAAATCAAAAACGTTCCAGGCTTACCTGCCAAACTGTCACCGGACCTACAGCTGTATCCACTGCAGAGCCCATCTCGCCAATCACGATGAATTGATCTCCAAGGCAAGTGGTTTCTTTCGAGACCTCCTGAATTGTTTCTTGACCAAAATGGTTATCAGTGTGTCACTGCTCCCAGTAGATAAGGGATGCAAATTGAGCCATACTTCACACTGCGTTCCTTGGGTTCACTCTTGGGTCATACATGGTGTGTGCTGAGAAAGGACTGGATGTATTCTGGAACCTTCTGAATGTGACCGAAAGGTTGATCTAAAGTGTTGCCCGTGTTGGTCTGCTGTCAGGTGGGTACTGTTGTGAGCTGTTGTATCTGAAAAGTCTGCTAAGGAAAACTGTCAGAAGAAAATATGGATCTCTGGGTAGGGAAATGATTCTGGTTATGGTTATTCCAGATAAAGATTATTTTTAAGTCTGTTGGACTAAAGGTCACAAAATTGACTGTTTCCAGAATGTCCCACTTCTGTTATGGAATCTGAAAACACACTTGTGCTGTATACCAGCTCCTAAGGAACATGGTTAGCCAGAGATGTTCAGAATAGTTGGACTGTCTAAACTGAAGCTTAGAGGATGGGTGGATCCTTGAAACAGGCTAGGCCTGCCCTTTTTATCTGTTGCTAGAAGAAACCAAGACTTGTGATGTATTAAATATGTAGGAAAACTTGAAGTTTGGGATAACTACTTGACAGACTGGTTCACTCTTTGCTTCAGACAAGCTCCTGATTAAATTACTCTCAATGGTGTCCTGGAAAAAACACTTCAGTTGCTTTTCAGACCTCTCCATACAAACTGTTTTCAATATATATTTTGTCAAATAAAGTTAGTTATAAAGGGTTTGCCACTAAAAATGTTCTCCTGTTGCTCCTGCCTGTTTGTGTGTTCAGCAGCACTAAGGTGATGCTGCTCTTTGGTGCTGAAGAGATGGGAGGGGATGAGAATGCTGCTACTTGTGAATTTAGGTTTTCCTTGGCTAAGGAGGAAGTACACCTGCTTGCTTATCCCTTGGAGGGTTATCAGGCAATAATGGGTTTTTCCTGTGTTTAGTGATGTTTTTAATTTGTGTTTAGATCTCAAGACAGCTTTTTTTATTCAAGCAGTAAAATTGGTCTCAGTTCTTGGCAGTGGTGTTGCTTGCTTACTCCTGCTCTGCCTTTAGTCTTCTGTGCTAAACAATTAATAGTATTAACTTAATAGATATATTGAGGCATGGAACTGCAAATGTGACACATCAAGTGTGAAACAGTGAGCAAGCTACATACATAGAATGATGGGAAGAAGTTACAAGGGAGGACTTGCTTTACTTTTATTAACCTGAAGAAAGCTTCTCACTTTGACTGATCTTGCTTTGTTTTAAGGTCAACAAAAGTAAGAAATGTGACTGCATTTAAATTTAATTTTTTTCTATGTTGATTTTGGAATTTGAGTGCAAGGGGTATTTTTGGCAACACTGGGTTGCAAGTTGCAAGCATTCAAGGCTTCGTTATTCACTGTGTGTTCTGGGCCAGAAGATACTGGGAGGAGTTAATCTTTCCTGAACTTCAGGTTGTAGATACCTACAGGAAGAAACTTTTTGTTTGATGTGTCTCTTGAGATTAAGCAATTAAGTATGTGTGCTTGAATTACATTTTCTCAATAGAGAGTTTTTTTTGTGGACTTTGATTTTTGCATGTCAACTAAGTTGCCAGAGTTGCCACATGAGCCAGTCCAGGGAGTTGAGTCAACAATATTTTGAATATGTTAAGCAAATCATATGTTCATTTTACAGCTTCATAAATTTAATTTTTAATGTTTGAAATTTCAATTCAAAGAAAACACAGAGGACTCTTGAAAAAATCTTGAGAAAATCAAATACAAATAGTTATTCCTAAGTTGTTTCTGGTAATGTTGGAAAGTGTTAGATGTGTGTTCTGCTGTATTTCTCTTACTTCTTCCTTAAGTTTTGGTCAAGACACCTTACAAAAGTCTCTGTACTTTCAGGCTGATCATGTGCTTATTTGACAGCTGATCCACATTTTGTCAAGATTTCTTGACTATATTTCATTGTCTAAATGTGTATGGTAATGATACATTCAAATGTGAGGTATATGTTTTTGTATGTTTGTAAAATAAAAAGAACACTTCTCATCTATTGTACTTGTGTTTGGGATATAGGGATGTTGGGATATTCCAACACTGGGGAAGTTCTGATGGAAACAACTGCAAAGGAATAGATACACTTGGATCATTAAAAATAAGTATTGCTGGCCTTGGGGGTGTTGGGTAGAAATAAAATTTTATTTATTACTAATCTTTTTTCTGAGCTTCTCTCAAAATGCCTTCATTGAGGCACAGGTTGTGCAAGGAACTTTAGGATAATGGGGGAGGGTTATTTATACTAAATATCTAGAATGCTGGCTACTGTAACTGCCCAACTGCAGGAAAATACCAAAACCACAAACCAACTTGAAACTGTAGCAAGTTGGTTCTGTGCAATCTCAAGTTAACTAAGAACAGTGTGGTTCCTGGGCTGGATTGGATTTATTGATGGAACAGAGACTGGGACTGCTCAGCCTGATTTGCCCTCCACTGCCTTACTTCGAGGTCCTGGTTGAAAGTTCTGTGTTACACTCACTGAATGCAAGTTTTGGTTGCAGATTCTCAGATTTTCTTCCAAATGCTTCACCTGCATTCTCACTGCAGATCTCTGGTGCCACAGGTACTCAGCAGCAGATGAAGGCAAACAATATTTAGTGCCTGGCTGTAGCTGCTTCCTTTGGGGGTTGTCCCACCCTGTTTCCTGTGTGCATGGTGCCTCTTGTTTCCTTCTGTGTGGTCAGGGAAAATGAGCCAAAATACATGGTGCACTTCTAATTTCAAGCAGCTTCAACTATAGCTTTCTAATGTGCTTTGAGATCTCAGGATTTATTATACCTGACACTGTAGTGTTTCCAGCCCGACAATGAAAAGGTGTGCTGTGAAATGTGTTTCTCTTAAATGTTGATGTCTCATGGAAAACCAAAGAGTGCTTCATATTTCTGTCAATCATCCCGTTGATTCTGATCCTCAGAATACCAGACTTCAATACAGATTTGAAGTTCTGCTTTTGAGAACTGTTGATGCCAATTGTCTGACATGCATGGCAGCACACATGAATCACCTTTTCATTTTATTTCTGTTCTGTTGGAGCAGCAGGATCTTTCTTGCCTTAGAATTAATCATGAAGCTCTTTTTTTCCTGTGCTCTTGCTGGTCATAAAATGGCAACCAAGAGTCTTGGCAATGGCTTAAAAATAAGAACACAGACTAATGAGACGGGACAAAAATGTGTTCCCTGCACACATGAATTCAGCATTATCTGTGGGTTTAGTTTTCTCTGCAGCTATGAAAGGGCTCAGTGTGTTGCTCAGTGTTGAAAGCAACTTGGATATTAGTGGTTAGAGCTTGCATTTCTAGATGTTTTCACTCTATAATCCTGTTTTCTGCAGCTAGGGAGGAACCTGGGGAAGCAGGAGGAATGATGACAGATATTAGTATGGACACATGTATGAACAGTTGCCATAATTAATAACTCCAAGTGATCTTGGGGAAACCATTAACTTGAAGGATACATAATAAGTGAACTAGTGAACTGTAGATTTCAACTTTTAATTGAAATAAGTGTAATTTTCAGGTGGTGTTACATCTCAGATGTGACTGATTTGTGTTGCTGGCAAATCTGAAAGTGCTGGATTTTCTGTTTCCTTGGCAAAGACTTGAGAGTGGATGTTAAAATATTAAAAAAATGCTATGAGAAGGAATATACCAGCCTTAACTACTGCTTTGATTTGTTTATGAGTAGTAGAGAATGTGCAGTAGTTAATTTTGTAGGTGGCAAGTGCCACCTGAAGAGCATAAATTCTGAAGCACTTCAGAATGGCTTGTATCCACTGAGTTTCAATAATTGTTCAGAAATTCAGGTGTGATCCAACAAATTACAAAGAAATACTTATTCTTACTAGAAATCTTGGAACCTAGTGGGTATATTGTAGAGGATGATGCTTTGTGACCTGCTTGAAAGGCAGTTGAATCATTTTACAGTGTGCATTAATGCTGGGAATGGAAGAAAATTTAGGTTCCTTTGTATAGATGCCTGTATAAATACTGTCACTTTCTTCTGTCTCATTCATTGCAAAGCATGTCTGACCAGAGGGGGAAAAGGTCATGTGAAGTTACAGCCAAGACTAGATGTGTCAATATTTTCAAGAACAAGTTCTACATAAAGGTATATATGTGTATATATATTTATGTGTAACTGTCATTGGCTGCACTGGGAAATCCTTGCACTTTGTGGGTAAAAGAACCATCTTAGTGGTTAAATTTAGTTCTCCAAGGCATCCAGTATGGGCTCTTCTTCTATTATTGATGAGAAGGGAGAGTCTTCAACCTAAATAGATGCTAAACCATTTTTAGCATGGCTTAGCAGTCTGTGGTTTTGTCCTCCACTGTTTAACTGAAGAATTCAAGAGGAATTTTTTAGGAGTTTGTTTTTAGGTAAATATGCTGTGCTTGGCTTGGTTTAATTTGGTAACACTCCTGTGCTTATAACAAGCATTTGGAGAGGTAGTTGGGCCCATTGAAGGCCATTTTTGTTCCCTGCCTAATTTCATAAATATTCTGGTGATTATTATTTTCTCCAACATGCTTCTATTTTTTAGATTCTGGATTTTTTTCATTTTGGGGGAAGAATCTGATTTTTGAAAGAGAAGCAATCTTTGGAAAACATCCAAGAATAGATTTGAAGGCTTAAAGAAGCTGGAAAATGCAAGGGAAGTGTTCTACTCTATGGGTGTTTTGACATAATTATTTCTGAAATGCATTCAAGGTGTTGTTATAGGTCAAGATAACTTGTCTTGCCTGACAGTTTTCACTTTGAGGCAATATCATTTGCCAGATTTGCAGGCATGCAGTTTTTGGGGTGGCATTTTTTAAGGTTCTCATCTATATATTGAATTTTATAACTTGCTTTATTGAATTTAGTAAGTAATTGAATGGAAATATACTTAATCTTTTTTAATACTTGTCATGGAGTCTTCTAGAACTTGCCTAGGAAGCAGCTGAGCAATGTTATCTCTGGTTGTCTGCATTATTAAGGAGTTGGAGCTGAGAAAAATACTGATCTTGCTTTGTTTTTTTCCCCTGATAATTTTTTTCCTATAGTTTATGTTGAATTTAATTATCTGAATTTATTTTGCAAATCTTGAAGTGAGGGGACATCCTCCCAGCCTCTGCATCTTGCCCAGAAGATAATTTCTGGCATCAGAGCACTTGTGTTTCTGGTTTACCTCAAGAACACTGCCCTGTTTGAATACTGTTTCCTGCATTTCTCTGATTTGCTTATTTGTTCAGAGTATTAATTCAGGTTGATCTATCTTTGCTTGTAAAGGGAACTTCAGCAAATGAAAGGAAACTCAAGAAAATGAAGCTGAACAAAAACCTATGGACTTCTTTCCTTTTCATTCTTTAAAATATTTCTGTGTTAGCAGTAGTTTGTAAGCTGTGCTTAAGGGAGATACTGTTAATGCCACTGTAACTTGCTTAGAATAATGCCTGTCCTACCCTTAATACTTGCTAAAATGGCAGTTTCTCTGGATGTGGAGCATGATCTGTAGCCCTGCAATCTAATCCCATCTGTGGGGAATAATTAATGACATAAGCTTTTCAGCAGCATCCCTTCCCCCACCTCTGCCTTTAGCTGTGCCTTAGGGCAGTAAATACATGTTCTGCTTGACTGATACTTCCTTTTCTCCTGGCTAAAACAGCTAATCCTGGTGTCAGAGGTTAGGACGGGTTTAACTGGGAAGCATAAATCTCAATTTGCAGGTCTGTACTGGTGTGTATAAAGCTTTTTTGCTACAAAATACACTGACAGAGGTCTGTCAGATGACTTGGAGAAGATCATAGCTCCAAACTACTCTTGCAGTTGGCCTTAGTGTGGTTCCTAAGCACAGCTGAACAGTTTTGCTGACCCAGTGACACTTTCTAGATACTTTCAGCTGTGATGAAAGAAAACATGATGGATCTTGTAGAACTTTCTGTATAAATGGACAGCTAATCAAAGATGTGGGTTTTCTAAGGAATAAATTAACTCATAAATCAATCCAGTATTATTAATGAACACCATGAAAAAGCAGCCTTGAAGCATGTTTAAAGTTTAACTGCAATTATTATCTGAACTGATAAATTGCCCAGCTTCCAAGTAAGATTCCTGGTTGCTGTGAGTGATTATTGATGACAGCTGGTCTCACTTTCCACATCTTTTAATTCCTCTCCCCTGTGTAAGACACAATTTAAGATTCAGTTTGAATAGAATGTTCTGGTTTAGTTCTGATTTATGTACAGTGCTAGTGACCTTGGAAGTGCTGAAGAAATCTTGCCAAGTAGAAGTTTGTGTTTGCATAGGTGATGTTTGTTCTGTCGAAGAGCAGTTTGTCTGGAGACTGGTTTGAACAGTTATGCCTGTTAGTCCTTGACACTGCCATTTAAAGTAGTTTCTTTCATTTTCTTTGAGCAGTTGATGCATAAGGCATTTAACCTGTCAGTCTCTTAAAATTCATATCTGTGTAACTGAATTATACAGTGCAGAGTGTGAGAAACCTAGTGCTGGTAAAAACAAATGTTCAGCATTAATTTTTTTTTTCTGGTTATGCAAAATATTCTGTTTATAAGCAAGTGACAAGCTTAGCAAGCAGCCCAAGTGCCAAAATGAGTTGTCCTCTTTTCATTTCTAGTAGGAGGAAGTAGAGCTCTGATAATAAATCTTTCTTATACCTGTTGGTAGGTGGAACTCTACAAATGAATCAATATTCTGTGATCACAGGAATGCATATGTTACAGATGGATACCTTTTCATGTGGTTTTGAGGGAAAGAAAATCTCAGCTGTTCATGTGAATAAGAAACACTGCCAAGTTCTGATGAGATTCATAATAAAAATCAAAAGGATGGGAATTTAAAAATTGATATCTTTACAGTGATTTTATTCCAGTCAGTGTGTAAGAATTCTGCATGGGTGGATTGCAGACCATGAAATGCTCAATGACACACTGATGTGGTTGGATACTGATTTTAAAGAGAAGTCTGAGTTGCCTGGACCCAAGTTCTGTGTTCCAAATGCAGTTACACAAGTTGCTGCAGGTTGCTGTCGAGTGATCTGAGTGATGTAAATGTGAAAGAACTTGCTCTTTGCAGCTGGGCAAAGAAACAAGTGTTCTGTGGCATGTAAATACAATATTTATCCTCTAAACATTTGTGTAGGTAAGAAAAGGTGGTATCAAATCAAACTCTGGGAACAGGAAGGATGAGAAGGTTGGAATGGAGGAGCTTTTCACAGTGGGATGTTTGTGAACAGATTTTCTTTGTAAAATCACTCTCACAGGAAAAGGTTCTGTGTTGCTTCTCCTTCCACTCCACCATGATAATCCCCAAAATTAGAAGGTAATGCAGATGGCTGTTTCTGTGGAGAAATAACCCAAGTTGTACTAGGGGAATACAATGTATTTAGGGCAACAAAGGGTTCAAGAAAAGCCAAGTCATCTTTAAAAATACATCAGGAAAAAAGAACAGCTAAAGCAGTACTTTCCAACCTGTTTGTATTTCATTTGGCTAGAATTTTTTTCCAGCTTATGAAACAAGAGAGGGGAAGAGCTGCTTTTTGTGCTATTCCTGGCAACCTTTTACTGCCCTCTGCTTCTTTTTGAGAAATGCAGGGTCAAAGGAGAACTTTTATTAGGTGATATTAAGTCAAGACTAAACATAAACTTGGCAGAAGTAGTTTCATAAGATAGTTTGGAAGGTCTCCTGACTCTGGGTTTGTTCTGGAGTCTTTTTCTTTCTCAGCCTGTTGGGGAACTTCAGCAATGGCAGGTAAGTAGTTTCAAAAGTGATTGTGTAGGACCAGACCAAAAAAAAAAAAAAAAAAACAACCCACCACATTAATTTGTATGCAATTGGCATGTGTAACTACATGTAAATAGAGAAACCAGCACATGATTAACAGGGGAGAGAATTTGAAAAAGAGTTTTTGTGAATTTTAATTCACAATGTGGAGTTCTTAAAGCAAGGGGAAATGGCTGCAACTTTTAAAAAGAATTTTTGCAGTAGTTTAATCTGAGGGTCATCATGGCTTTGAAAGTTGTTTTTAATAATTTCAGGTACATGAAATAAGGAATAGTTTTAGGTTGACTTCTTAATGAGTAAGGGGATTTTTAAAGTCATTCCTTTGCTTTTCTTCTTAGATTTTGGAGTTGTATAGCTCTAGTTTTCTCTAAATTAATTTGTCGCTTACTCAGGGTAGTTACACATTTGTGAGTGGGCAGGTTTTGAGAGTGTCTACCTGAATAGTTCTTGTTTTCACCTGCAGTGAGCATTCTCTGCTTAGTTACTGGCTTTAGTCCTGGTTATTCTGTAGGATATAGAGACTGTAGGCCTACACCACTCTGCCAGTTTTGTCATTGTTCAAGTATCTCAGGACAATTGAACTAATTGTGGGGGGTTGTTTATTTGTTTTAGAGGCATTAATTGCTTTCTGGCAGAGCTGTTCAGACTCTCCTCAGCTGAGTCTCCCCTTTCAGGTTCAGCCCGACCTGAAGTTTCAGCTTTCACTGCACTGCATGGCCTGTTTGTTTTTCACTGCCTTGTGAAAAATAAGACTTGCATTTGTGGCTGGTGGAGACAGTACCTTTTGTGTCTTTGCTATAGATAGAACCTCCTTGGGATCATTTAGGACCTGTAAGATTATTGAGTTCAACCATCAATCTGGCAGTGCCATGTCCACCACTAAACTATGTCCCCAGTGCCACATCTACACATCTTATAAATACCTACAGGGATGGTGACTCTACCAGTGCCCTGGGCAGCCTTTTCCAGGGCTTGACAACCCTTTGGGTGAAGAAATGTTTCCCAACAGCCAATCTAAACCTCCTCAGGTGCAACCTGAGGCCATTTCCTCTCTTCCTGTCACTTGGGAGAGGAGACTGAGCCCACCTTGATACAACCTCCTTTCAAGTAGTTGCAGAGAACAATAATTCTGTTAAGTGGTTGCTAAAATAATAAAATATCAATGCTATAAACTGTTAAGATGAATTTCTCATCTTAATGTGAGATCTTGTGAGTGGCTAAGGGCTGTATGTAACTACACTGCCACCATTGCTACCTAGAGTAGTCCAGAGTCATGGACTCCTTTACCATTCTTCATGACAGTAGTGTTGATCAAAAAGTGTTAACTTACATTTTCCTTTTACATGTTTTGGGTTTTTTGGGGATTTTTTTTTTTCAAACTGCTCTGAGTAAGTAGTTGAGAGATAACAGTTATTGCTGTTGTGTTGCCAATCATTAGACTGGCAAAATACCTGTTTTAGTGTCAAGTGATTCCTAATGATAACTAAATACATTTCAGAAGAAGAATCCATTGTAGAAAGGTCCTTCTGTCTATGGTTCCATGCCTGATGTTACTAAAATAATTTAAAAATATTCAGGTTGAGATTTTCCTTCCAAACCCCTTCCATATTGGAAGTGTAGGCTTCTGGAAAGTTGTTCTGTGATCTTCAACTCTAAAGACAATTGTACTTTCTCTGCAGCATGGATAGAATAATTAATTGGGAAGTAGGTTAGGGAAAGGATAGGCTGGATAAAAGGAAATTAAGGCAGGAAATTTAGGTGGAGGTTTTTTTAAATGGAATTTCAGTGCTGAAGAGAGAAAAGAAAATCTTCATTTCAGTGTGATCCTGTTTGAAAGGGAAATAATGGGAGTGTCTAAACCATCAAGTAATTCCATGCAGAAGGAACAAATCAAGGGATGAAAGCAGTGATGTTTGACATACCTTTGGAATGTTTTCCCTGTGGCTGGGTCTGGTCTGTTCACAGGCTCTCCCACAGCTCAGGGCTGTCTGGTCTCAGCTCCAGGCCCCTGTGTCTGCATTAGCATTGCAGAGTGCCTGGGAGAGGAGCTGCTGCTTTAGCTTGGACAGGAGGAATAAGGAAGCATTTCCCAGGTTCTGAAGCTGCTCCACAAGCCAAACCAGGCCCCCAGTGTTTGTGGCTGATTAGGGGATTTAATTCAAAACTGGGCTACTGCTCTGAACTGGAACATTAGTTTAGATCCAGCCAAAGAAGTCTTAGCAGTTATCTTTAGTCCATAACCTGTCAGGAGTGTGAGAGGTTTGGAAGCATAGGGCTGTGTTCAGGCATTTGATGATAACAGTTATTTTATTAAACTGAAGCTGAGTTTATAAACTGATCAGATGCATTTTCTGAGTGCACTATGCTGGTTTTATGTTTGGTTCAGAATTTCACTGATCATACATCAAATGACGCAATTAAATTGAAATAAATCATCTTTTGGGTGCAGCAGGGGAAGACAGGAGATAGAAATAACTTCGAGTCAAAAGCAGATTATTTTAATTAGCATGAAGGATTTCTAGGAAATTGAGGATTCATATCTTGCAGAGGAATGGGAGAAAAGTACATTTTGTTTGTTTTGCAGACATCTTATTTTGAACAATAGCACTTAACAATGTAAAATCATTGCTAAAAGTAGTGTGGGTGAAAACTTGGCTGTAAAGCATTGGTATAAAGTAATTGGTGTAAAGTATCTGTATTGTTTTCATATGTTTACTAAAACACCCTTTTGTTTTGGGGTTTTTTTTTGTTTGCTGAGGCTTCTTGTCTTTTTTAATAAGTGCTTTTTTTTTTTTTTTTTAATGCAGTCCTTCCAGGGAAGCCAGGGACGAGCCTACCTCTTCAATTCTGTGTAAGTACATTATTATAGTTCTGCACACTGTAACTTTAAGCTTCCCAAGTGGAAAACAGTGGGAATTAATGTAGCTGTACTTTGCCCTGTTCTTTTTAATGCTGGCTTCACTCACCAGCAATAGTTACTAAATTGCTGCTGGGATGATTCTAAAGTATCCCTTTGCACATGTACGTGTTTATCTTATGTTTCCAGTAATTTTAAGTGCTGAAAGTTTAGGGAAGGTGTTAATATGAACTGTCTAGACTAGAAGTTGCTGTTCTGAGATGCTCCAGAAGTCAGAATATATTTTGTGACTGTAGATTTGCTTTAGACAGCTCTGCTTTGGTCTGAAGGAGAATTCCCAGTGTGATAGTTGGATA
>VYZS01002081.1:0-24035 GCA_013400695.1 Neodrepanis coruscans | reverse complement strand
AAAAAAAAAAAAAAAAGCAGGAAGTCTAGATTCTGATGTAATCATGTGACTCCAGGAACCAGGTTCTTATGAAAAACACTGAAGGAGAATTGGCAATGCTCAGGGTCATCCCATTGTCCAGCAGTTGAACTAGAAAACACAGTTAAATGTTCTACTCCCAGCTCCCTTTCCAACACTGCTTTTCCTATCCCTTGGTGTCTGTCCTGTTGTAAGAGATAATAAGATTGTGTGGCTTTTTTTAAAATTTATGGTATGGCGTCTTCTTCTATAATTTATACAGTAAAATGTTTTTTTCCCTTATGTGATGAAATTGTGGTTTTGAGGCTCTCAGTTGGTCTTTAGGTTATGTGTGAGGATGGTCTCTTGTGGAAGCTTTGCAGATTTGGGGCATTTAAAACCAAGTCTTACTGCTGCTATGGCATGAATCAGTGCCAAAGCAAATTGCCATGTAAGCCTAAATACCTAAGCTGCATTAGATTCTTTTCTTGTCAAAACCTTTGGGTCTTTGCATTTTCCTTTCTGGGGTGGCTGATTTTTTTGAGCTGTTTTCTGACAGTTTGTCACAGGAGCTTGACTTAGAAGGTTCATGGAGGGAATGTTTGCTGTCTGTTCTCTTGCCAGCCCTGCTTCCTGCAAAAGTAAGTGAGTTGCCTTTCCACCATGGACAGGATCAGGCTTGAGTGCTCAGAGAAGCACCGGTTCTCTGGTAATACAGCAATGATGTTCCTGTGCTGCAGGGAACATGAGTTAGGGGACTTGCTCAGGTGCCTTGGAGCTCACTGAAGCTGAAAACCAGGCAATTGCAAGTCCTCTTACTTAACTCTGCTTTGGGTAGCACCTGTTAGCTGTCTCTGGAATCATTCAAAACTTGCCTGCACATGATCCTGTGCACTCTGCTCTAGCAGGGAGATTGGACCAGAAGATCTCCCGAGGCCTCTTTCAATTCCAGCCATTCTGTGGACAGCTGGAAAACCAAATGTCTTCAGAGGGCAACACTCTCCCATCAACAGCAGGCCAGCAAAGCCAGTGTGTTTCTTTACAACGTGGGAGATATTTATCCTGTGACTAAGCATAAAAGTTAAGAGATGGAAAAGGTCCTATTAGATCATCTTGTCCACCTCCCTGCTGGCGTGCAGTTTCTCTCCCTGGTGTATATTTATTAATAGGCTGTTGGGCACTCAGGAGGAGTTTTCTCAGGGTGCCATGGAAGAGCAGCAGGCAGGTTGTGCAGGTGAAGGACTCTGCACATGTGTGACTCGACTTGCACGTGCATGAGGTGCTTGCAGCAATAGGATTTCGTAGGAAAAGGGCCAAAAGCTCTGGACTCGACATCCTTTGCACGGGCTTGGAGCCTTCCCGTTGACTTGCCAGGATTCAGTTTGTGCAGGCATCAGCTCGTCTTTTTTTAGCGTTCTAGGAATAAGCTAATTTTGCTTTATATTTATGATGGAGTAGGTGGCTTGAAAACTAATAATAGGGGAAAAAAAAACAGAAGCCTTTTAGTAAGGAGAGGTCAGCCAGCTGGACATCTGCACAGCTGGCCTGGGCTCCGTTGGCCCTGATCTGTGACAGGGGTGTGTGAAGACTCCTGGAGGGGATGTCAGAAAGGTGCAGGTGGAAATGCTATTGCTATGACAAACAGAGCAGTGCTGGAGTTTCAGGACAGAGCTTGGGGACCATCAACATTGCTTCGTTTATTGCTGCTTAGTAACCACAGCACTGCCTCATGCACGTGGATTGTTTTTTATTTTGCATTCCTGGGTTTGATTTGCAGCTCAGAGCACTTATCACCTCCCTGATTGAAATCGCTGAGAGTTGAGCAGAAAGGGGCAAATTCTGCCCTTAACTGGTTCAGGGAAGAGCTAGAGCATGTGCTCAACACAGGTAGGGGATGAGAGCAGACATTTCCTAGCCAGGCATGTGCTGAACTGCCTTCTCCTATTGAGACTGAGCTGGCTTTTGCACTTAGGATCACTTGTCTGTCTCCAAAGGTGTCTCCTGGTCAACATCAATATGAGATCAATATTTAAGATTAAAGACCAGAACCACTCCGTGGTGCAGACGAGCAGCCAAGCCCGGGCTGCAGCAGTGAGATCTTCTTGGTGGTGGTAGCCCTATGTTGGGCCCCAGGGACTCTGCTGTGGGGCCTGGTGATCCATTTCCTGACACTACAGTACATTTGGTGTGGTTTTCTGGAGGTGTTATGGGACATCTCTTGGCTGAGTGATTGCTCTGTTGAATTGGGAGAAGCTCTCTCCCAGATCCATGATGGGTAGGGGCTGGGTGTTTCATGGTACAGGCAGTGTCCTTGGCACCAATGGTCTTTCTCTTGGCATGTTCTGTGGAAGTGACAGTATCACAGATGACGTTTTCCAGGAAAACTTCCAACACTTGTAAAGAGCTTTGACATAGGCTTTGCCTCCCTCCCCTCAACCAGACATCTTCTAGGGAGGAGGGAGTTGGAGCAGAGCACAGTGCAGGGAGGAAATCTGCTTTATTATTATTTAATTTAGAGAAAACTTGGTCTAAAGATGTAAAAAGGAATTGCAAGTGCTGTCTGGACACCGCCTCTCATCATCAATTAGTGGCATTAAACTCTCAGCAGGGAGGATTAATTAGAAATCTGAAATATTTCCATCGTGACAGCCTTCTGGTTTCCATTGAAATGCAGCCGGAGAACTGGAAAGGCTTCTGTATTTTGTTTTGATATGCAGGCATATGCTTCTTTCCATCTTGGAAATTAATTCTGTCTGTCTGTAACGGAGCCGTGGGAATCAATATTAAGTTGAACTGTATTTCTCCAGAGCTTTCTTCTAGAAGTAGTTGGCTGTTTCCCCACTGTGCCTAGTAAGTGACCTGATTTTGGAGCTGCTGAGCAGCTGCTCTGTCAGTTCAGAGGTGTTGTGCAGCTGCCTTGATGGTGCAGGGTTGGTCCGTAGTCTCAAGGGTGATGGGCTTCTCTCTTCTGAAAGTCTTCAGGTCGGATTCTGTCTGAGGTGAATAAAAGACCCACAGCTTTCTGCTGCCTGTGCCTTTCCACTGCACTGCACCAGGCTAGAGGCCATAGGAGAGGAAATTACTCATCACACTGGCTCCCTTGCAGACTGCTCTTTGCCTTGGTGAGCTGTCATGCTCTTGGTTCAGCAATGCCCTCAGCTGGGTTTAGAGGCAAGATCTGCCTTTTCCTCAGTGTCACCATCTTTTCTTCCCTCCACCAGGCTTGGGGAATGAAGGAGAGTCAGTGCAGCAGCTGTGACCTGCTGCCCTTTATTGGGGAGCAGCTCACTGTTAGATGGCAGCTGTGGATGGCACAGCTTGAGCAACTTGATGTTCTTTCTCCAGAAGAAGCTGCCCTGTGTGCACTGGAGAAAGCAACAGGCTGTGCCTGGGCTCTGCAGAACCACAGCTGTGTGAAAATTGGATGGCAAAGGGCTGGCAGGAGAGGCAGGGCAGACTTGAGAGGCTCTGAGCTCTTAGAGCTTAGAGCAATAGATGTGCTCTGCAGACGTGTGTGAGTGTGTGGCCATGGGCTGCCCAGTCTGTTTCCTGCACTGTTGATGGCTCATTTTTTATCATGAGGGCGAGTGTACTTGAGTTCATGTGGTACTACAAGTCAGGAGGACAGAGAGAACAAAACCTGTGTGAAAGCTACCCAATGTTTGTTTCATAACCCTATCACTACCCCACTGACAGCACACACAAGCCAGCAGCTTGTGGAGACACAGAGTCCTGGGGTTATGCAGAAATTTGATCCTTCTGCCCAAAACCCACAGCATGTCTTTTAATCTTCAGTTGCCACTAAGCACTCCCTGAGCTCTGGTCTCATCTCAATCCAGAGCGTGGCAGAAGTGGCATCAGCAAGGAAAGGACCTGTCAAATTCTGTGGTGGCTCTTGGGGGCCAATCCCCCGGTCCTGGTCTCCCCCTGTGCTGTGGAGGTTGTGCTTCTTACCCATGAGGAAGCAGCAAAATAACCAAGTAGCTGCTGAGAGAGCAGCAAGGGGTCAATTAGTTCTCAACCCTGGGCTTTGCAGTCGATCAGAAAGTCTCGATGAGATCAATCAAATCCAGACAGGCTGCAGGGGTGAGGCTGTGGCTTGTTAGAGAGGAAGCTGTGCAGTGGGATGGCTGTGAGAGAGACTATTGATCACAGCCAGCTGAGGCTAAGTGCTGGTATACAAAGGTTGGTAGGACAACTCACAGGAGCTACAGGTGTAGCTGTCAATGGGATGTTGCAAGTCGGAGAAAGTGGGTCAGTGAGAAGGTGGGGTGAGTGTGGGAGGTGGCACAGTGGCTTCAAAGCCCTGATTCTGCCGCAATATCATGCTGCCCACCCAGGGCATGGGATGGATGTCCCTGCTTCCTGCTCCAAAGCTTGGTCCAAAGCTTGGTGACTTAACATTAAAATCCCCTTTGGAACATGTAGGACCAGCTGTGAAGTTTGATGTTTTTAGAGTTTAAAACTACAGAGACAGGATTGGTTTCTGGCTGCCATTATCCTCGTGGAGAATGGGGTATCCCAGTCCTTGGTGCAGATTCTGGCTCTCTGGCCAGGTTCTCCCTTGCACAATGTTGGCTTTGCAGCTCTTGGATGTAAAACTTTGTTTATGGACACTCTTCATTTCTAATACCACATTGGTGCTGTGCAGATGCTTTTCTCCCAATTGCTTTTCCCATGAAAGATTTTGCTCTAAGGCAAATAATTTGCTGAGGGCTTATTTCATCTGAAGGTTTTACTATCCATTCCTCCTTTTTGGTTTTGGCTGCTTCTTGTTCCTGGTGGGTTTTTTTTGTTTGTTTGCTTGGTTCTTGTTTTCTTTTTTGGTTTGGTTTTGGTTTTTAAATTAGGAAGATGGAAAAGTGATGCTTCAGGCCTCTTTCTTCTAAATACACTGTTTTGTTTTAATTTCCCTGCCACAAATTCAGTCATTTTAGGAGAAAGACAAAAATAAGGCTATGAAATACTGCACGAGGAAGAAATTACAACATTCTTCTGTGTTGGCTTTTATATTATGTGTAGAAATACACCTTATTTTTTGCTGTGTTCACTTAGAGGGGGATGTTTGTTGGAATCAGAGGATTTCTTTTGGTGTAAGTAGCATCAGGGTTTCCTCCTGATTTTTAAGTGCACGGAGCACTATCTGAGGACAAGATTTTGCTCTGTAAAAGGGAAAATTATGCAGAACAGTGCCCTCCTCTAGCTGCAGACCTTCAGCCTCAACAGCCAGGGCTGTGTGTTCAAATAATCCTGGCTCAGCTTCATCCAGGGAGATGAATATACAGGGTTGTAGGAGATGAGGATCCTTTATAGAGTTTGTCACTTCAGTGCCTGATTTAAAACTTGCATTTAGGCAGAGCATAAGGTGGGACTGAAGCGGGTTTTGACGTGTAATCGGAGTGTTTGCAAATTGGTTCATCTCCTCCAGTTGCTGGAGGAGGTGGTTCCTCTGTAACAAGGGCAAGTTCAATAGAGATACAATTCTGTGCTGTACAGAACATGATGCAAGTAAAAAACCAAACAAGTGTGAAACATGTTTTCTGGAAATCTGCTTTGCTTGACTTGTCTGTTATATATATATCTATATATGTAGAGCTGTGTTGTCTGACCTTTGCTGATAGAAGAGTCCTTTCTAATCCTTTTGATTTACTTTGCTTTATGGGTTTCTCAAAAAGAAGATTGAGATCTATATGGAAAATCAAAGCTATTTTATATGCCAGTAGAAACTGCTGATTACTTCAATGACTTTGGTAAAAGGACTGTTACTGTAAAACAAGAAAAGGAGCTGAGAAAAATACCAGTAACACAAGGGGCTATGAGAGCTTGAGAGGGACTTTTTACAAGGGCATGTAGTGACAGAACAATGGAGAATGGCCTTAAACTGAAGGAGGAGAGATTATATTAGGAAGACATTCTTCCCTATGAGGGTGGGCAGGCCCTGGCACAGGTTGCCCAGAGAAGCTGTGGCTGCCCCATCCCTGGAAGTGTTCAGGGCCAGGTTGGATGGGGCTTGGAGCAACCTGGGACAGTGGAAGGTGTCCTTGCCCATGGCAGGGGGTTTGGAATTAGATGATCTTTAAGGTCCCATCCAACCCAAACCATTCTGTGATACCTTATTGGAGTGTGCTGTCTGGAATGTTTAATTTACAAAGTCGTTTCTGACAAGAGGAACCACTAAGAGAGGAGACAATTTAGTATCTCAATGGCTGTTTTAAAGGGCTGGAATGAAAATTAACAGTAGGAGTCAGGTGGGTTCTAAAGCTCTTATTCTGCATACACATTGGGCTGAAATCAACAGGATGGCTCAGGAGATTTCTCTGGAAGCAGGTATTGAGTACAGCTGCACTTGGCTGGGTCAGTAACTAAAGGTTTCCATCATCCACGATGGCTTTTAAGCACAGATCTCTTCTGCCAACAACACATGTTGTGAAGGTTCTTAAGTGGTTTTGGGGTGTCATGCCTGAAACTGAGGAGAAAAAAACCTCAGCTGTTGGATATTCATACAGAATTGCTTGTTGTGTTTCACAGGCTGACTCCTTCCATGAGCTGTGCTGGTCTGTGTATGTCACTTCTTGCTTAGCAGCCTGATCTGTGCACGCTCAGGAAGGGCCTTTTCCTCCTCATTTTGGCTCATGAAGTTTGTCCCTTGAGCCCTCTTGAGAGATAAACCTGCAAACCTGGCATGGTTGCACACCAGTTGCGTGCTTATTAAACAATGGAATCACAGAAACTTTTAGGCTGGAAAAGAACTTTAAGATCACTCAGTCCAGCCATTCACCCAGCACTGCCAAGTCCACCACTAAACCATGTCCCTAAGTGCCACATCTATGTGGGTGTATAGTCTTAAATGTCTGATTTTTGGCTGCCCTTGTGTGGTGCATCCTTTGGAAAACCCAAGTGGAAAATGCCATGAGAGCAGGGTCCTGTGTGTCTGAGGTGTCACCAAAATCCAGCTACTCTTTTGTGTGTCCCCAAAATATGGATCACATTTCCAGGGCAGTTCTGTGTACTGAAGGCCACATGTTCTATAGTGCCTAGAGAAAACTATAAGGATGAGGTTGGGATGACCAGAGGAAACCTGTAATATTCCAGCTGTTCTCCCTTTGTATTTGAATCCCTCTTTGCCAAGCCTGCAGGCTGACTGAGCTATCAGAACACATACATTTGTATTTTCCCCCATTAAAACAATCTCATTTGCTTTGCTGTTGTTTTTAACACTACCCCAGCCCTGGCCTCTGAAGCTTTTTGAAAATAACATCTACAATAATATTTTTAACAGTTCCGTAGTATACAAAACTCCAGCGCTCTGGCAGGACTCCCGGAAACTTGCTGAAAGTTAATGTGGTCAACTCTTAAAAAGGAGAGATTTTTTCCGCTTGACTCTTGCTTGTTAAACTCTCTGAGCCCAACATGTTCCCTGCTGCTTGAAAAAACAAGGAAAGTCCCAATTTTAGCAATGCTAGTTTCAGTAGCTTTCCAGCTGAGCCCTATTTCAGGGGCAACTGTGGCTTATTATTATTTTTTTTACAGTGGTGTGTCCCTACACCTTCAAACCAAAGTGTTAAGTGGTGCTCAGGCAGGAATAAGTAGGTGCTGCTTTCCCTGGAAGCCTGGGGATAAAAGGCAGAGGGAGATGCCACTTGCTTGTGCTGCAGTAGTGACAAGCCATCCTTACTTAGAATTCATGCTTTATGTTGGATGCTGAGCCTCTGTGGGATAAGAAGAGCCCTTTTTGGGGTAGGTGTTGCTGTGAATCCCATTTCAAATCAATGGCAGACTGCAGGTGACTCCAGCTCCCAATGTTGGACTGCACTCTTCCCACTTTCCTAACCCCCATACTATCTTTCTCCTCCCAGTAAGTCTCTTACAGTCATTTTTTTGTCTGCCTTTACATCCAAGAAAAAAAAAAATCATGTTTCTCCATCCATCTCATCCCCTGCTTTGCTTTCCATGACTTAGATGCACAGAGGCAGGAGTCATGTATCACTCCATGTCATATACAGACATGTCATAGCTAAAGTGTTGTCTCCCTGGAGCTGTCTTGCTCAATTCCTTCCCAGATGGGAAGAAAAGGGAAAAACTGAGATTTATTTTCAAAGTGGATTAATAACCTTACACACAAGTCTCTTGTAAATACTCACACCTTGCACTCACGTGGCCGAAGCTGAGCCACTTTGGCTGCAGAATTGAGTTCAGCTCAGACAAACCAAAGCTGCTTTTAGATGGCAGCATCCCTACTGGGCTTTCCTGCAGGTGAAGTAACTTCCAGCAGTTCCCTGAGCAGACAGGAGGAGACAAACATCTCTTGAGTGCACGACACAGACCTGGAGTACCTGGAATACATCACCCCAAAATCCCTGGGAGTTGACACGTTGCTGAGCTCTCTCATTGCTTGATAGGAAGGATTTGTGCTTGCCCAGGGAGATTGACAGTGGAGATTTCCAGATTTACAGGCTCTGGGAGGGATGCAGTGCCAAGTGGGAGCCCAGTTTCAGATGCTCACTGGTTTGTGTCACGAACTGCCAACACTTGAAGGCTCTGGTCAGGGAGCTTGGTGGGAGGAGAAGAGGGGAACTATTTGGAACTGTATCAGACTGGGATAAGGATTTTTCCTTTTTTTCTTCTCTTATTTTTTTCCTTTCCCCTCCTGTTTTTTAAGGGAGATAATAAAAGGACAGAATTTGTACTAGAAACAGGAATTTGTCCTTCTGTAACAGGAAGCTGCTGGTATGTATTTTTGGGAAGCCACGGAAGTCGCCAGTGTTTGCAGTCCAATTTGAAGGCTGGCTGTCCTGAGCATTGAGGAGATTTGCTAAAACAGAAAACCTTTTTTTTTATAGTGTATCCATGGAGGTTTCCTGCCCCGTGTGCAGGGGCTGGTTTGCTCACAGGAGCTGGGCAGGGGGGTCTCAGGGGCTTGCAATGGCAGAGGTGATGGAGAACAGCACAGGGCTCTGCTGATGGAAAGGTCGTCTGTTTTTTTCCAGGGTTCGTTTGCACAGTTCCTGCAGGGGCATGTTTTTGAGACTAGATATGGATTGGAAAGGTCTGGAAGGTCTCCAGAAAGCCATTAGAAAAATCTATTACTCTGATAGAAGAGTTAACCTGGGCTGTCCCAGGAATTTACTGTTAATCTGCTATCCGCTTGCAGCCCTCGATGCAAACTCTGCACAAAGTTTAATTGCTGGAAGTGTCGCATCAATTTTGAAAGCAAGAGTGAAGATTTGGGCTGTTTCCTGCTCTTGTTATAATCAGGTGGAACTTTTACCCTGCTTTCTTCCTGGTTTTCTGCTCTCTCTCGCTTGAGTGCTGCACAGACCAACCAGTTCCTTCTCAAGACAGGATTTTCAACATTTCAAGCCTTATAGTTACTTCCTTGCCTCCTTCTGTGTCTCAGAAACGAGCAGAGCAGAGTCCCCTGTGGCTGTGGGCTCTTAGGCTAATGGTGCTGTCCTGAGAGGAAGCTGCAGCAGCAGAAGGAACAACACACTTCGGGGCACATGGACGTCTCTCCGCCTCTGCTGCTTTCTTATCGCTTTCCCTTCCTGCTCGTCTCTCTCAAAATAGGCTGGACAAATATCCTCCTGCTTGCCAGCACCAAGGGGCCAGGCCTGCTGAAAATCATTCTAATTTGTGCTTGTGGTCGTTGCCTCTTCATTTCAGATTTCTTACTGTGTTTGAATTGATTTGGCTGAGCTGGGAGATTTTCAAAGTGCCCTTTCTGACCAATATGTCATATGTGACACTCCAGAATTCACACTGGTGTCCTGGAGCACAGAGCTCTCATTGACTTTCTGGGCAGCCTGCAGTGACTGCAGGACAGGAATGTCTTACTCTTTGTGCAAGATTGATCACCAACCTGAGATACCTCTCCATTTGCTTCTGCTGTCACACAGGCTTATGACCAAGAAATCTTTGTCCTTACCAGGAAGCTAAAGTGGACTTTGATGTTTTCTATCCCAGTGCTCTTTAAAAGATGCCCATCTTTAAGTGGGTTTTGACTTTTAGTCTAAAATGAGTGTTTTTTTCACTGGGTAGCAGGGCTTCCTCCAGTAGGCTCAGATCTACTTTGGTTTCTTGGCAACCCCAAAAGCCCCAGACCTTGCTGGGTGCAGAGGTTTGGCTAAATGCAGCATGGCAGGTAACTGAATCCCCTTCTGTATTGGAGTTGGGCAGATAAAAGGCAGAAATTCTGGAAGAGCTCCCAGGGACATGTCTGCCATGAGGGATGTATGAGAGCTGCCTAGATTCAACAGTTTTCCCATGCAATCTAAGGGAAGCTAGTCCAGCCTTGAGGAACCTTGGCTGAAATTTGGAAGGCCTAAATTTAGGTTTCTGCTTTGATTCAGGCTGGCTCTGGGTCTGGCTTTCCATGTCCTGCTGTCAGCTTGTTCCCCAAGTGAGTGTTATTCCCCAGGGATACTGCAGAATGTAATGTGTTAAAGATGGTATTGCTTTAATGTTACATAAATAATGTAAAAATACATTAAAAATAAAATACATTAAAAATGCTCTTAAGGAATGGAGGCCTATGGCACAAGTATAAGTTGTTTACTCCAGGATTTTTAAACCATTAAGGTACCAACTTTGTGTTACCTTTGGGGTATGTAGAGAAGGGCAGACTCCTGGTCTCAATTCTTAATAAATGGTTCTCCTCTTTCCTCCAGCCCAGGTGATGGTTGGGAAAGGCTCTGTGAAAAGTGATCCTGTACAGTGACCCCACTGACATGTCAAAATTGATCTGTAACCTCTGTGTATGTTTATTACAGGGTGGATGCTTGAGAGTGGAGGATAAGGTACAAGTGTCTGGGACCAGTGGAATGGAGGCCTGATGTAGATGGAAAGATGGGTAAGACTGGATTCCCCTGAAGCAATTCATTTTCTGCACCCTGTTAATTTTGATTGGGGCCACCACACATGACAACAAAGTGGAAGACACTGCCAAGATGCTGAATATTATATTGCTTTCTAATTTATTTTGCATTTTAGTGGTGCCAAAATTGGACAATTTTTCTTCTTATTGCCAGTGTGATCTAGTGGTTCTAGGTGGAGTCTCTTCCCAAGCCTGCCTTGTGTTTCTCTGCAGAGCACCTTCACTCCCTGTATCTCTTCTCCCAAGGAGGTTTCTGTTTAAAACAGGGCTTGAGAATGTTGCTTTTCTAGTTGATGACTTGGATTACTTGCATCTTCTCCCTCTATTGCTGGAATAGTTGTGTATCAGATGCTCTGTGCTGCTGAGGGGAATGTTTTTAAAGTGGGAATTATTTATAGTTCTGGAGGTGCATAATGATTTTGATCTTATCTCTATAGATAAGAACTTTCTCCTAAATAAAATTCATTATGTCAGAAATTAGGACCCCTTGGCTGCACTGTCCCAGTTTCAGCACTTAAATAATCAGATCAGTGCTGTTGTCTCACATGAGCAGATGATAAATGTGAGAGCCCCATCCCCCACTTCAGCTTCTCCTGCCATTGGCCATCAAACTTTTCACATTACTCTTGCAAAATCCTGCCTCACTCACAGGAAAACATCCATGTTGTTGTGCTTGTGCTTGTGAGGTGTCTCACAGGTGGGACACAGCTGGAGAGATTCCCTGCTGTGTTTCTCATCCCTGCTAAAGGACTGTGCAGGAGACATGTGCCTTGCTGTCAGCAGCACTGCTGGCTTTGGGATTCAGCCAGCATTTCATATGTTATTGAGCATGGCAGAGTATCAGAATGCTCTTTGCAGAATGAATATTGACCACAAAACCAGTTCCAAAGTGGTCTACAAGCCTTTTTGCCAGGCAGTAGCAGTTCCAGCAACTGTAGGGGTTTCTGCTCCTTTTCTTCAGTTGTGCTGAAGAGAAAGCTCAGCAGATTGAAGAACAAGGCCAGTTTCTGTCTCACAGGAATGTCAATTAACACGTGGAGCTAATTGAGCTTGGCTGGTCCTCTTTACTTCACCAGAAGAGGCAATTTACAAAGGAGCCTAAATTCATCTCCCAAAACAGCTTCTGTTGATCCAAGAAATGAGAAGACATTTTGGAGAAGTCGTGGTTGAAGCTCAGCACTTCACTTGTACAATTGCAGCATTTGCACAAGTTCACCTGAAACTTTTCATGGCTGGTTGAAATGGTGCTTGAAAAAAAATAAAAGGAGGTGCTGGAAGGAATGCCTGCAAATATAGAGGTTGTAAACCTCTTGAAAACCTGCTAGAGTCACAGAATCACCACAGAATGGTTTGGGTTGGAAGAGACATTAAAGACCATCTAGTTCCAGCCTCCTGCTGTGCACAGGGACACCTTCCACTAGTCCAGGCAGCTCCAAGCCCCATCCAACCTGGCCTTGGATGCTTCCAAAGATGGGGCATCCACAGCTTCTCTGAGCAACCTGTGCCAGAGCCTCACCACCCTCACAGGGAAGAATGTCTCCTAATATCCAATGTAAACCTGCCCTTTGTCAGTTGGAAGTCATTCCCTCTTGCCCTGTACTACCTACCCTTGTAAAAAGCCTTGTAAAAATGTGAATCAGAGTTTGATAGTGGTTTGAATTTAAAAAATGGAAAGTGTGAAGGCACTGCCACACCTTGCCTGTTTGTCCTCCCTCATGGAGAAAGGAGAATAGTGATATTTACCCCATCCTGGCTTCATATCCTTGTTCTTTTTGCTCTTTCTCTGTTATGTAGAAAAGATTTTGTGGGGAGAGAACTAATTTAAAGCAAAGTTAAAAAAAAAAAAGAGAAGGGATGAGAAAGTCCAGACCTGCTTCTCCAGTATAAAGAATGACAAATTTCAGTTTAAAATCCCTGTTGAAAAACCCCAAAACTTTTCAGAAACATTTTTACTTAGAATGCAAAAGCCACTCCTTTGTCAATTCAGTGTGGGCTTTTAAAAGAAAGTTCAGACTAACTCTGAGCACCAATAAGGAAGGAGTTGCTGGCTCCAGTCCAGTTCTCAGGACATTTTCAATTTGATGACTTCTTGTACAATGAGTGGGTGACAAAACCAGCTCAAGGTGCCTTCAGCCTGCCAGCTGTGAATGTAATATGGAGACACTGGGGCAGCATTAATTGTGTGCATTCTGTAGTGAAGAGAACACCCTCTTACAAGGCACTGTCACTGTTTTTTGGGGAATTTGAGCTGAATTAATAGGAGCCTTTTGCAGGTTTGCAGTTCTGCTTGTACTTATGTGTGGGTGGGATGTGCTGTGCATGTCCCCTTCCCCAGATGTCATTGCTGTAGCTCATCAGTGACAGCACCCACCCCAGTAGGGATGGGTTAGATCTCCCAGGCTACATCCAGAAAGGATCTTGTTGTGGTCCTGACTCTGATCTGTGGTTTGACTGGCAGGATGAGATGCATGATGTGTATCTCTGTCACTGTTATTGAGAGATGCTTGTTAGTTAAAGAATCATTTTACCAGCTTTGCTGATGCACAAAAATTTGGGCTAAGTTTTTAGGATTATTAGTTTCACTTCTCCTTCTTTTCCTTTTTTGTGTGTTTTTTTCCACTATACGTTGGGATGAGGGAGCATTTTCTAGGGAACTAAAGGGAATGTGCAGTCATGTCACTGATTCCCTTCTACTAGACCACAGATGAGATCTGTTGGATAAAGTGATCTCTAATGGCCTGTTCCAGGTCTGCCTTTCTTCCTAGGGTCCTATTTATAGTCTGCTCAGTGTCTCAGAGTTCAGCATAGGACTGTTCATTCCTAAATGTGTTCTAGGGAAGTTGCATGACCTTGTCTGGAGACCACAAGATGGGAAGTAGGGACTTCTGGCGTCTCCGTGGGCTGCACCTCTGACAGAGCAGTTTGGTTGTGTCATGAAGTGCTTGGACCAGCCCTGTCCAGCTATGAGATCCCAGTTGCTGTTGCAGGTCCAGCATCTCTACGTGTGCCAGCTTGGGGCCAGCCTGAGTCCTTGGCACTGGGTCTTCTTATTGCTGCAGCTCACAGTCCGTTTCCATCAGCCAACTCTCCTCAAGTGTTTAAAACCTCTTTGTAATTTGATCAAACGTGGCTGTGGATCGGCCAGTGTTTATGACTCTTCTGAAGATGTTCACATCTCCAGTACACCACAGTGGAAGAACCATGGCCAACAGATGTTAAAATCTGCTGTGTTTAAACATGAGAATAAAGTAAAAGTAATGCTAAAAAAGCCCTGCAGAAATTGGTAGGAAAAGCACCAGCTTGTTTCTTGCTTAACTCCTGTTCTTTTTGTTTAAAAAATTACATGAGTGTTCTTAATTGTGGTTATGAAGTGCTGTGTGCATGCATGTGTGTTTCTCATGATAAAACCTCCAGGAAGACTGATCTGTTCTGCTCAGTGTATGTACACATGACTTGAAGGTTTAGGTCTTTAGTACTTGCTGGAACGAGTGTGGTGTTTGCTTCAGTAGGAAGGTCACCTGAGGTGTGAGAGACAGGAGAATGGTGCTTGTTTATAGTATTACCTTGGCAGAGTGAGTGTGTTTGGAGAAGACAACTGCAGGCTGGGCTGGCAGAAGCCACAGCAGTTTGCTTAAGCAGAAGAGGGTCTGTTTGTACAGCCATTATCTGGCCATTGAACCCAATTCATTGTTTTTTGGGGGGCTCTTGAAACAGAGAGGACTGCCTGAGTTGTTGGAGGTGAACAGACTGACCCTCCCTGTCCCCTTGCAGACCTCTGATGTCTCAGCTCTCCCATGCCTTGTTTTCCTCATTCATCAATCTAAGGCAGTGGTTTTGCTCTTCACTTCCTTACTGCTCCTAACTTGCTTTTTGTATGCTGAGAGCTGTTAAAGAAAAACTAATTCAGGTTGAATTGCAGTACTTTATCTAAGGCACATCAGTCTTTCTACCTCAGATTTTGTTATTTTCCAGAGAGAAGTGAGTTAAAAGGTGTCTGTGTCTCCTTCTCCCTTTCCTGGCACTGTACCCATTGTACCAAGGCTCCAGTTTAGGGTCACACCAGGTGTTTTGGGCACCTGGGGAATGTAGGACTGGACCTGCATCATATTTGGTACGTTGCAGCCGTTGCTTTAGCAACAGGTTAGGAGTTCATGGACTCTGGGCTGTGGCTTTGAGCCCTGGAAGTAGCTGGGCTGGGAGAGAGAAAGAATTCTTTATAAGCCCACAAATAACCTTCAGAGGTATCAAGGCAGTCAGGGGAAATAACTTGCCAGCTACCTTTCTTTCTGGGTAAACATTTTTCTCCTTTCAAGTGTGCTCAAGAGAGAGGTACAGGTTGTGGAGAGAGGTAATATCTTTTATTAGACTGAAATGATAGAGGTGGAAAAAAACAGGCTTCCTTTTAGGCACATAAACCCTTCTTTAGATTGAAAAAAAAACTAAGCTGAGCAGGAAAACTGATGAAAAAATTGGCCCAGGTTTAATTTAATTATGTTAATCCATTAGAGGAAAATCAGTGTCTGTGGAGCAAAGGACAGGGTTGGCAAAAAAACTGTGAAAGTTTGTTGTGGGGTGGGAGAGAAACCAGTATCTGGTACCTTTGAAGTGGTGGGGAGTAGCAGAGCTTCAGGCATGCAAAATTTTCTTAAATGTGGTTAATTTTGCATTTGAAGGGTCTAGTCCCTGCTTGCAGCTCTGCTAGACTAACTTTAATCTGAAAAAGCAAATGAGAAAGAGTGGGTTTGTCCAAGAGCAGTGATAGGTTTATGGTTGGGCTCAGTGATCTGAAGGGTAATTTCCAACCTAAATTATTCAAAGAGGCACAGAGACTTAGCACAGCTCATCTTGCAGCATTTTGTGCTTTTATAGGAAAGCCCTGACTCCCACTGCTTTATTCCTGTCTCTGTCTCCCATCTTCCACATGGCTGCAACTGGGAGACACCAATTTCAGAAGCCTGTTCAGGGCTGGGAAGGCTTGGCAGCTGGAATGGTCAAGGCTGGGTCAAGTTTTCCTTTGGTGCTCTGTGGGGAAAATCCTTGCTCTTTGGCTGAGACTGGCTTTTTTTAGCCTTTGTCATGCTTAGATCTCTTCAGAAGTTTTGGTAGCAGGGGATGAAGGTGTACTCTTCTCATTCCCTGCACTCCTCAGATGGATTTGTGAACACCTGACTGCTTCACAGCCGAATTTACAAGTGCTTAGAGTCACAACAGCTGAACCAGTTACACCTTTTGTGCTGTGCCCAGGTGGCCAAGAGGGCCAGTGGCATCCTGGCCTGTATCAGCAACAGGACCAAGGCAGAAAAGTGATCGGCAGGACCAGGTTGGTGATGGTTCCTGTGTACTCAGCATTGCTGATGCACCTTGAATCCTGTGTTCAGTTTTGGGCCTCTCATGAACAAGAAAGACATTGAGGTGCTGGAGTGTGTCCAAAGAAGGCAAAAGGAGCTGGGGAAGGTTTTGGAGCACCGGTGTGGTGAGGAGCAGCTGAGGGAGCACTGAAACCCTTTCTATCACTAAAAACTGATGTGTTCGTTGTCAAACCATAATGTTTCCTGCTCCAGGATCCAAGCTGCTGGCTGGGTGTGTGGGGCAGCAGCTGTTTTCCCCAGCTCTGCCATCTTCAGCAAATTCCCCCCTCCCCATCAAATGCAACACAGTCTTAACCCAGACGTGCCCCATTAGCCAAGGAGTGTTGGAGGGTGTGGGATGCCATGGCTGGACCTCTACAGGTCCAGGAGGAAAATAACTGTCAGGATATTGCATGGGCTGTATCTGATGGGGGAAATGGCACCCTCATTGTGTATGGAGATGTACAGAGGACTTGTGGTGACACGTGTGCACAGGGATGGGGCCGTGTTGCAGAGAATGGGAAAGCTCTGCCAGTGGCTCTGATCCCGTGGAATTTTACTGCACGTGGTGCTGTCAGAGGAAGGGCTATTTTGGGAGTGGAGGCTTGTGGTGAACCACAGACATAACCTTGCTTTCCCTCCTCGCTGAGCTGAACCAAACACCTTTTGGATCCTGAGTCCTTTTCCATTGCACAAGTTCCTGGTAAGTCTCTGGGGCGAGAGAACATTGGTGTTGTGCCACAGTTCTTCACATTCTTCAAGAGAAATTTCTTGTATGATTTGTGGCTTAACCACTGAAACTTCTGCGTGTGAATAAACGTGCCATTCCAAATGTTTTGGTTTTGGTGTTTGCAAGGTACTGATCACTCTGTGTTTTAAGGGCATTGCTTTCATCTCTCCTAAACTGAGGTGCAGTCCCAGTAGCATTACCTTTGCTTTTGGTTTTTCCTGGGGAAATTCAGAGGGCGGTTTAAGTTCTTCATGATCTCACACCCTGACTCTCAAATATGTGCTGCCATAGCATATGAATTTATGTGCCAATTTAATCTCTTTTTCTGTTTTTTCAATTCTCTTATTAAGTGATTGGGGATTTGGCATGTCTGTATTGTGTGGGAGGTATTTGCTTATTTGTGTTCATGAGTATTTGGGGGACTGGTCACTGGTGATGGGATTTAGTTATATATATGATACACAGTTTTATTAATTATAATCTTGAAAGTAACTGGTTTAGGGATTTTTTAAAGCAGGTTCTTACTTTACATCCAAGGCCATTCCCAAGTACTAATTTCTGTCCCCTTTTTCAAGGGAAAGTAAAGAGAAGGGATGTTTTTGATCTAAAAATGGTTTTCAATCTGGCTATACAATTTTTCCAATAGTTATATGGATCACCTGAGGGATAGCATATGTTAGAGGGAGAACAGGAGGCAGGAATTCAGCCTTACTCCTGAGAAAAGGATCTGTGAGGTAGTATAGGTATAGGGTCTGTGCCCTAAATCCACAGATTTTCTACCAGGGCTTTTGGCATGATGGATATCTGCAGTTGTCCAAACCCTTTGATGTGTTTGATTTTGGTTTTGGTTCCCTTCTCTCCCCCAAAACAGTTACTAATTGTTCTAGAAAAGCAACATTAAAAATCCAAAGCAATGTAATTTATGGAGAGCAGGAGTTAACTATTTATTTGTCAGATAAGTATTAATGATCCCCCTGTACCTGGCGCACCCTTTAGCATCGCAGTTCTTTGATAAGGAGAAATGTGCTCTCAAGAGCCCACAGCACCTCACAGCATTAGTTTTCTGTGTGAGTTTGTGTGTCCCAGGCTTAAGACGTCAGTGAGCAAACTCCTGCCAAGAAATCCTGCATATCAGGAGGGTCTTTCCTCACTTCCTCTTGTATAATTGCTCAGTTTGACCTGCCAGGCTGTGCCCTGCCCTTGAGTCCTACACAGGGGTGACCTTGGCATCCCTTGGGTGGGGTTGCAGGAGGGAGAACAGCAGCAGGATCCAGCTGCTGGTGAGCCTTTGCTGACTTGCAAAGGGAACGTGCTCCACTGGTGTGTCTGCTGCAGTGCAATCTGGGCCGGGGGAGGGTAATTGGATAATTTTTCTCTTTATCAGATTCTGGCCACAACTCCAGACAGTGGCAAGATGCTTTGTGCATGTGGGTTGAATTTATGTGGATGTTTATCTGCATTTCTCACTAGATGGATGCAGGCAGCAGTCTGTTCTGCCATGGGTCATTCACAGACAGCCCTGCTAAGGGGGGTGAGTTGCAAAACAGTGTTTGTACCTGCCTGTCAGAGTGTCTGGGTCTCTTCTTTTTCTGCTTAGTGGCTTGTGTCACAATCCAAGTCAGGCTCTTGAGCTTCTAGCTCACTGGTCTTCTTCCTGGTATTGACTGGGACAATCACTGTGGTGGTGTTTGCTTACTAATTGATTGCTTCTGTTTAGAATCAGAATCATTTAGTTTGGAAAAGACCCTTAAGATCATGAAGCCCTTGCTATGTTGGTCTTCCTCTGGAATCTTGTGTATGGCCTCAATTCTGGTGGCAGTATGTGCCTGTTCATGGTGTTTGCAGGCACTGAAGAAACCCAAAACTTCTGGGTTTCTTTTCATTTCCAAGCTTTTTCTCCCCTCTGGCTTTTGGAGAAAGAGCAGCATTTATCTTCACAAGGAAGTTCTTTGACACCTGCTTTCACATGGATGAGTGTTCCAGGACCAGGAAAGCAAACCCAGGACTGGTCTAACTTTGACCTTCTGGTGAAGGCACTGGGCAGCTCAGGCTGTTGGTCTGACAGATGTGAATTTTCACTGTTCCATGTGGACCAACTCTGCTGTTACCCCATGCTCACACAGCAAACAGAAATGAATGGGTACTGTGGCCACTGAGCAGTATGTGCTTCTCTGATGTTTGCTCTGCTCTTAATAATAAATAAATAAATAAAAATAGCTGAAAAACTAGAAAAAACAGCAGAAATGAATGAAGGGTCACTCCAGTGTCAGTATCTATGTGTTTGCATTTAGTTAAATGAAGAAGGGTTAAAAGGGGATGAGACTGTAGACTGTGAATACCTGCAGAAGATGAGGCGTGTCTAATAATGGAGGGGTCTCTAAGATCTAGAGATATCAAGATCTAATGGGTACCATACAAAGCAAGCTATGCTCAAACTAGAATTGAGATATTTGTTGCAAAGAGGTTATTGGAGTACATTCATGAGCTTTTCCAGCTGAGACTTTCTGAAAGAGGCGTGTGATTCCAGGTCAAGATAGGGATGTAGAGGCTGCTAAATGGATTTCTGTGGCCCTTGTATACAGCCAGGAAGGCCAGATCAGGTTAAGGCCTTTCTGAATTTAAGCTCTGCTAATGTATTTAGCTCTGGCTGCAGACTTGTGGGATCTTAAGTAAGACTTCTGTCTGTCTCAGATTTCTGTTCATCAAATAAGACATAAAAACCAGCTCATCACTCTTTCCATCTGACAGTGTAGTTGAAAGTCCATCAGGACAGGGACTGCCCTTTGCAGGTACAGAGTGATGCTGAGGGAATGATTGTTGTCTTTCAGTTCAGGTTCTCTTTGGTAAATGATAACTGTTGTATACCAGTCAATCCAAAAATCCTATATTTTCAGAAACCAAAAAGGCTGATGTCTCTGCAGGCCAAAGTCAGGATTGTCAGTGTCGTTGTCATGTGGTTCTGTATTTCTTTTCATTGTGTTTATTACTTTTCAGTGGTTTTGTCAGTAGATATTCAAAGCCTTGCCTTCTGGAAGGGCTTTTACTAAAGGTGACAGTGTTTCTGTGGGGCTCCCCATCTCCTCTCCATCCCCTCTCAGCCTTCACAGAACTCTGCCCTCTGCCTGGGGATATCCCCAGTGGTTGCATCTCCTTCTGGAGAGGTGGATGCTGGCGATGGAGGAGCTGCTGGAGTTTACACAGGCACAGCGGCTCAACTGGACTTGTCAGCACCATGGCTGTGAAAAGCACAGTGGGATCTTCGGTGGCCACGAGTGGTCACGTCTGTGGCTTTTCGCTGGATCCAGGCAGAAGTGTGTGTGTGCCACACGCTCCAGTCTTTCCCAGGAATGACTCACAGGACAATATTCTTCCTTTCTACAACACCCAGGATTTTTCCCTGACTCTCCCCAGCCCTACCTCTGCGTGGTGTGTGTGAGAGGCTGAGATCAGAACTCACCATGTTTTACAGGACTCTGCTTTACTTGTACAGGCTTCCCCATGAGCTTCATCCAGCTGGTGCTTCGTTTTTTGCAGTGTTGATGGAAGCAGCTTCATGGAACTACCGTAAGCTGCCTCTTAGTAATGACCTATTAGTGAAGCCAACAATAACAGCACTGTCTAGACCATCTGAACACAGCTAAATTATTCCTTTGTCCCTTCTTCATTTGCTTTCTCTCCTGACTCTTGAATTGTTTTGGGAGGTCCGTGTTGACCTTCAGGCTTTCTATATCTTCCTTGTGGTTTTTTAATTTTTTTTCCTTCTTGTTGAGCAGTGAACTGGCTGTACTAAGACTGAAACTCCTGGTTCCTCTCTCTGGCATGCAGGCTGGAACCAAAGCCACGTAGCAGCACCGGAAACATGTATCTGAAGGCAGAGAGATGTGTCATCTTCTGGCTTTTTGATTTCACTCCACAGTTGATTCTGCTAAGTGCCAGACGCTCCAGATTCACATTGTTAGTGCCTGGGACTTGTGAGTCTTCACATCTTGCAGAACTGAAAACTTGGTGAGGGAAGAAGGTGTTCTGTTTTTGATACAAGTTCCTGCCAAAGTGGATGACTGTACTTTAACAAAAATATAAGCCCAGCCTTCCAGTATCTACTGGGGTTCCACTGGTCATTGCTTCCTGGGAGTGCTCTTGGCTTACTGCTTCTCTGTGTTCCTCTCCTTTATGTGATTATGGATATTTCCCCCCACCACCCCCCCCAAATCTCTGGGAAATTAAGATCTTTGAGACTACTATTTTTTTTTTGTTGGAAGTAGTCCTTGGTTGGATGGGCTGGCAGCATGATTAAATGAGCTTTGTCACAGGAAGCTGATTCAAAAAGTAGAAATCTGTGGTGTAGGTTGGAAGTAGGAAAGAAAGAAATTGGTTTTCTACTAAGGAAAATAGCTGAAAATAAAGACAGAACTGAGGATGGAAGAAGAGACACCAGGGACACAGGGACAGTACTAAACACAATTTATTTTTATGTTTCATTTTTACTGTCTCTTTAATCAGCTTTTTTTTTTTTTGTCCTCATCTTCCATGGTAGAAATAATCCTGTTTATATGTTGTGCTGGAGATAAAGTGGGATTTGTTGTACAATTCATCCTGTCAACCTACAGTACCTTGAGTTTCTCCAAAACAGTGCAAGAGTGAGGCTGGACCAGAAGGTTGTTTGGGAACAAGAACCTGCTCACATTGCACAAAGGTTTCCATGAATCTCCAAGTCCATCTGAGCTCTGAGGATACTTCATTAGTGTTGTGCAACTCGCAGCTGTTTTGTTCTGGAGCCATGGCAAAGCCTGGGAAGTTGTTTGTTTTACAGTTTCAGTGCTGCCTTCTCACAGGGCTAAAGAAAACTTGGGTCCTGCCAGGGCTGGATCAGGAGAACCTGGTCTTGCCTGTCCCACGGGCATGGGATTCCTGATGATTGGCATTTTGTCCCTGGAACAGCCATCCGTTCTTCACCCTGTCCTCACTCAAGCCAAGCAGAGAGCCTGTGACACCCCTTTTGCTGGAAAGGCTTGGGAGTGGCATTTGGATTTAATTATCCAGTTAGCTCCAGTGCTTGTTTGAATTTTGACTGAACTGGCTGAGCTGGACGCTTATTTCCATGGAACAAAGTTCTCCACCCTTCTTGGGAGTCAGCTTGGAGACCCCAAGAGCAGTAATTAGGATGGGCAAGAGGTTTGGTCTGGAAAGCAACGGTCCCTGTGCAAAGCTGTCATGGACAGGACTGGGAAGTGCTGGTTTTGCAACCAATGATGCAAATCGTGCTCCTGCTCAGAAGTTGCTTCAGAGGATGGTGTGGGGGTTTTTGTTTTGAACAGTTGAGGCTTTGGTCATCGTCTCTCTGAGACTGCAGCTCTCTTGGACTAAAAACACCCTGTTAAGAGTAGTTAAAAAGTACTTAAGTGCATAGAAATACGTTAATTCAAGGAAATACTGTATTTCTGCCTGTGCTTAGGTCATGTTTTTTCATGCTCCAGAAACAGAAAACAGCCTTTCCTGCTCATTTAGGGAGAAGTTTTCTTGCCTTGTTTTGTAGCAGTGGTGGCATGGATGTGCATTTTATCTTTTTGACAAGTAACACTCATGTTTTATAATTGAAAATCTTCTTCAGAATGCTCTCTTGCATTGGCTTTTTAGTAGATGGAGGAGGAAAGATGCTGAGTTGACAGGCAAATACAAGCAATAGCTTCTCTTCCTTTTTTTTTTTCTTCATACCTGATTCAGAACAGCTGGAGCCCAGTTTTACACCATTGGTTCTGGGCTGATTAATAGTTGGGTGTTTCTGAATATTTGCTGAACTTAAGCAGTTGCTGAAAGTAAGGGGATTCTCCTTGCTTTGCAATGTTGGGAGAGATGCAAAAGGCCACTTCTGGCAGAGATGTGTAGCCTGACTTCTAAGAAATGTGACTCTCCTAATCATGCAGCTGGGCTTGCAGCACCAGGAATTTTTAGACCTGCGTTTGGAAGACTGTTACAAAATTTTGGCAAAAATGATGGGTAGTTGCTTTGAGGGCAATGTCGTAAACCAAACCTTTCCTAGACATTGGAAACTCCTTGGTGTTTAAGGAGGAGACCAGAAGTTCAAGGGAAATTGGTCTTCCTTGCTTTGTCATTTAGTAAACAATTTGTCACAAGTGGTCTATGGGGAGCTTGGGCCAGCTCGTGGGGGCTGCAGGGTCTTTCTCTTGGGATAAATGGAGGGCACAGCTGACAGCTACTCCAGTAAACTTTGAAATTACTCTGTCCCTCTTTGTTGGTTTATTATTATTATTTATTATTATTACTATTGACTTCCAGCAAAACCTGCAGTCCCTCCCTGGGACAGTCTTAAAAGTTCTGGAATATCCTTGCAGGGCACTGGTGCGTTAACCTGAGCTGAACCTCTTGGAAGATGCTGCCAGGGAGGCTTGGAGGTGGGAGAGTGGTGGTGAATTGAGGGGTTTTGGTAGCAAAAACCTGGCTCTGCCTCTGGCTGTTGCAGCCCCGTTTGCCTGTGACTTTATGGATTGTGTTTTGTGTCAGGGAGTTCAGGAAACTTTTGTTGTCACTCGGGCTGGAAAAAAGAAAGGAGTGAGGGGCACTGTAGAGATTAGAGCTTTGGTGGAAAATTCCTGGAGGGCAGCGTAAGGGGGTTTTGTTTTTGTGGGTTTGTTTTAGTTTGTCCCTCCCCCCTTTCCTTTCCCCTACCACTAAAAAAAAAACAAACCAAAAACCAACAAAAAGGCTTTTTTCCTTCTTTTTTTTTAGTGTTGGTTATTTTCCTGCTATAAAATCTGTGTGGAAAACTGTGTTTGTCCCAGAGATCCTTTAAAAAAACAACCAAACAAACCAATAAAAAAGAAAAACACCCCAAACCCAAACCACGGAGAAGTTCTTGTTGTGGCTTTGGTTTCTTTTTTTTTTTTTTCCCTTGGATAGAACTGAAAATTATCTTTTTCTAGAGTATTTTTATTGTAGCATTTCAGGCTGGACTCCCTGCCACCCCTTTGAAAAAACATACCTGTGTTTTTAGTAAATAGAAGAGTGTGGAAGGGAAAAGGAATTACACTTTAATGTAGCTTGATATGAATTTAATTATTTTATCAATTAT
>VYZS01002078.1:3293-13872 GCA_013400695.1 Neodrepanis coruscans | reverse complement strand
AAACAAAAAAAAAAAAAAAAAGATATTCCAAAGGGATAAATGCTTACTTTTTGATTATGGCTTTAATTATTCAGCATTAACTGATACACCTCCACTGCAGGAGATGCGTCTGCTTTCATCACAGGTGGTCTTCTTTCAGCACAAGGTCTAAACTCAAAGTTCCCTACCACAGGTTGGTAAATGCAGGTTTCCCAGCAGATAAACAACTCAGCACAAGGCAGTTCAGCTCCCATGCAGCCACACCTTGCACCTGGCAGGGCTGCAGGCACTATCAAAGCAGGCAAAAAAACACACCAGAAAGCCTGTTTCTCACCTGTCAGGCTGGTTTTAAGGGCATGTGAGAGAGGAGGGTGAGGGAATGGCTCTCCAGACCTGCTCTTCAATGTTTTTCACCACAAGTGATTCAACATTTTGAGAGTTCTTTCATTATGCTATACCTTAATTTATGGCATGTATTCGTGAATTCCCTGTTTGGACAGCTACAAGAACTCTGGAGTGCTTAATTTTCACACACATAAGGCAAAGGAAGGAGATTGCAACAGCAATCTCAGTCACACAGTTTGAAAAGCATTAATCTGAGAGCTGATGCTGCTATTGCTTCCAGTAGAAACAAAAAAACAAACATCAAAAAGCCCTCCACCCCCCCTCATCAAATACAATCAAATCAAAACAAATTAAGTCAAATCAAATCAAACAAACAAAAAAACCCCCAACAAAACACAAAAAACTCCAAACAAAAAGCAAACACAACCCTCCCCCAAGAAAACAAAGAAAAAAATCCTAAAACCTGCCGTATCCAAAGGTTTGACTAAGAAATGAGAGCTTGCTGTGGTTCTGGGTTAGATACCAGGAGAAATGAGAAGCACATCCACGTGGCCTCTCGGTCCTCATGACACACCCACTAGATCTGGTTCCAATTCCACCCTCTGAAGGAATTCAGCCAGTGCTGCCAATCAGCCAGAGCTATCTGTAAACTATCACGAATATTTTGGAAAAGCTGCCAACAGGTTTATTGACAGTCGATTCCTTTAAACTTTTGTTTTGATGCAAATGAAAACTTTAATCCCATTTGCCAAACACTCAAAGGTTAAGGCAGATGAGAAGACCTTACACCACAGGAAGAAGCTTTTATCTTCTACAAATGTGACTGTCAAAACTTGCAGGGGACTAAAAAGCTCAAAGATAATCTTGTTCCATCTAAAAAAACCCCCAAACCAAAACACACAGTTTCAAAAGTGAACAACTTTAGGATCACAAGCAGAGCACTCTGAAGTCAAACTGCCCAAGTTAACAGAGCATCAAGGAATCTTCTGTGTTCTTGGAGTAGCTATTACAATAAAGTTTAATGTATTATTTAATCCTATATTGAGATTGCAAAATAAAGTATCACAAGGCTTTGCCCTCTCTCTCCCAAGAGGAACACTGCAGAAGTAAGGATATTACAGGAATGGCTGAAGGACTCAGCATGGTTTATACACACAAGGGGATGGAACACAGTGCAGCACTGGCTGACAATATACAACAGATTCCATATGTGCAACATTGAAGTGGTTGGAAAAAGTGAATCATCCTGCACAGAATGTGATGAGCAGTTTATGGCACTTAAAGTGCACATGAGTCTGGGTTCAGAACTTCACAACAGCCCTCACTCATAGCTGGACTCCTATTTATGAGAAGCAATTTTTTCCCTTCTTTTTAATAAGTATTGTACTTTTGTCTTTTAGGTAACCGAAGTAATTTTTGTTTTCAGGTGTCAGCAATGATTTGCAAGGGCACTTTGTTAGCACAGAGCAGCCTGCTTTGGGCTGAGGAGGTTAAACTGACACTGTTCAGTATCTTGTGGTTTGCAAAAAAGGGGTTCCTGCTGTGTATGTTTTGATTAAGTTCATGCCTGAAGCACACAGTAAGTGCAGCTAACTCCAGAGATGAAGCTGATTTTTAAAATGTTGATAGTAGTCCTAGCAAGCAGAAGCTTCTTGTTTAGAGTAAACCTCACTGGAGAAAATGAGTGGTGGTGTGTATTTCAGTGGACTCAGTGTCTCCTGGTCTCTCATATCTACCTCAGGGTTCCTTTCAACACTTTATTTACCCTGAGGCTGCTGCCAGGACCAACTCAGCACCTGGCTGAGCAGGCAAGGCAGGGACACGCTTGGGCATCCCCAGAGCCATCTCAGGGCACTGTCTGAGCTGCCTCAGCAGCTGTGACCAGCTTTGCTCCTCACCTCTAACCTGTGGGACAAGCAGTCAGCAGCTACTGCATGGGAACCTGAGAGGAAGGGGAGCTGCACAAAGCCTCCAGGTTAAACACAAGAGGAAATGAATTTACTCTTGCAATTCAAGGAGGATGGCTATACAGTATTACTGGGAAGGTATTGATGAATTGGGGCAGTAAATCACTATGATGGCAGAGAGCTTGTGCATAATAAAGGAATATGAGAAAAGATACAGGAACATTTTTTCAATAATAATAACTTAAGAGACTTTCAATGAAAGGAGAATAAACTGCTTGGTATGGTTCATTCAGAGGAATTTAGAAACTCAAAAGCCTCGAAGTTCTTAAATACTCCAGATCTTTTGGAACTTCAGGACTGTCTTCATAACACATGACTAGAACCAATTCTGCTCTTCTCACACTAAGTAAATGGTCTGTTTCATAAGAGGGAAGAAAAAGCTTAATGCTGCTCTAGGTTCTATTATCATATGTATGGCCTTTTGCAGCTTAAATGGAAAGCTTCTCATACTGGGTTGAGTTAAACCTGTTCATTGTAATGGCAGAATACCATTGGCATGTAATGCTAGATAGATAATTAAAAAAATAACCAGCAGAGCTTCCTTATTGAAAGGGCAGCATTAGCTCCCTCCCAACCACACAAACAGAGCTTGAACAGGAGTTGGTCCTGTGTCTAAGAAAGTGGATGTTTGGGTAAAAAGGGAGAGGAACAGATGCCCTTGGGGATGATGGCTGGGGGTGCCCCTCTGTGCCAGCAGCCTCTCAGACAGAACAGGCACTGCAGCACTGGACACTGAGCAGGTGCCCACTGGGAGGAAGAGACACATAAAAATCCAGTCTCCATTCAATTCATACTGTGTTCAAAGCAGACAAAGCTTGTTAAATCAGAAAAATACACCTAGAAACAGAAGTTTGTGAGCTCAAGAGTCAATGCAATGTTTTCTCAGATGTGGTAACAAGCTCACCAGGAACTTCTGCAACACCATCCTGAACTGAATGGAGAGACTTAAAACAAATAACATCAATGGATGAGACTAAGAGGGAAACTCCAATGAGAGCACATGGGATAAATGACTCATCCCAACAGACTTCACATATTCTTTCAGGAACAATTCAGAAATCCTTTCCAGCTTTTGAACTCAAGCAATTTCAATGTTTCTAAATCCCACCAAACCCACAACCATTTGCACCTACGAAGTGTTGCCAGGTCCTTATTTTCACAACAGCTAAAGAGGGTTTTGATCTGCTGACTACAATAGCTTCCACATATATAAAGGCTGCTAAGGACAAGACCTTTACCTTCCATCCCCTTCTGCAAAGCAGCACTGCACTGAGACAAGAGCAGTCTTACAAGGTGGTGGCAGCCTAAGAAAACAAGCTATTTTGTCACGTTTGTAGGACAATTTTCCCAAACAAGCACCTGCTTCCAGAGGAGAATTCAGCTTCCATCAGCATGGGGTTATGCCTCATATACTAATAATATGCTAAATTAACTTTTTTGTAACCTAAAATTTATCTGAGGAATGAAGAAACTGTTGAGATTATGCCCTTGTAACTGTTGCTCTCCCCAGCTTTTGTAGGACAGCACTTAATGCCCCTTCATTTACCTAAAACTTATGTGCCCAGATTCCATACTCTACCTCATCTCCCTTCTTGAACACCCTGATACCCTCTCTTATACATTAAAAATAAAAAACAGAGCTTTAATAATTTTTACTGATAGTACTGCTTCTTGCCTTCAACAGTCCTGCTCCTTGATCTAAACCCTACCACTGCCCAGATCACTCCCAATGATGCTGTTCAAACTGCCCAACTAATTCACTGCTATAATGAAGGGCAGATGTCAGTTCTGCACAACTGGGCAGCCTGGAGGACCACACACAGGTTTGATTTAGATTGTCATTTGTATGTGTTTCCTTCCTGTGGAAGCAGGAAATGGGTCAGAGGGAAAAGGGAGGAGGGCTGCACACACCCAGGTCTGCAAGCCCAGGACAGACTCGTGTTCCTTCTCAGCTTCAAATCTTCCCATCATGAACAGTCCTTTTGTTCAAAGCAATCAGTGTCTCTTGTGGATTCCCTCTATATCAATCTGATTTTACAGTCTGCTGCAATACTTTACTGTTTGCTTTCAAGACATGTACATGCCTCAGCTATTACAATAAACTTTACCTGCTTTGTGGAATTATTTTTTTCAGGGGGGGGTGGGGAATGAAGATCTTTCTGACAATATCTTAGTATTGCCAAATACTTACAATGTGTCAGGCCACAACACATTTTATTACATAAGATTAAGAAATGTTAAGTTTCAGAAAATTAAGTTTGGGATTCCTTTAGATGATAAATATATTTTCTTCTTTCTTTTCTTTTTTTTTTTTTTTAAGTAAATATGAGGGTAAAAGGCTCTCTCGTATTTCTCTGCCTGTCTTTGAGAAAACACTAAATGCCTTGAGATTCCTAATAATGTTGCAAGAATTACAACACACTGCTGTTTCCTGATACCCTTATGCACTGTTTACATAGTAGGAGTTAAATGCAAAATATGTAAGAATTATTAATACTTAAAATTTGTGGCTTTTATTAAAATTGCAGTGCATTAAAGCTGAGCTCTTATTAATGATACAGCTCCTGCTGTGCCCATTTACTATTAATATTTGCAATCAGTATGAAAACAATTTAAAAGAAAACAGTTTAGGAGCACACAGGTCCAAATCTTGCCTGTAGCAACATCCACTTAAGTCAATGAGATTAAAAAATGCATATCTGCAGGCAGAATGTGGTTCAGTGTCATGTCCATGTCTCTTACAGCACCCCAATGTTCTCATGAAGAGTTATGCATATTCCACTGACTTCAGCAAGTGTTTTCTCCCTGTTTGGTACTGCTTTCCTGTGGGATTTTAGTTAAGTGACCATTGAAATGTTTAAATTTACATAAGAATGCACTAGGAGTAACAATATTGTGTTTTTCTAATAGACAGCCTTGGCAGGAGCCAACACTGACATGCATGGACACATATCAGAATAACAAACAAAGATGGATTTCTAAATGATGCACAGGGTAAGAACCTTTGTAGTGTGGGCCAGTCCTCAGAAAACAGGCTCATCCCAAAATTCTTTTCAGATGATCCTGGATTTGAATTTCCATGTGTACATATTTGGTAGTGTACATGTGAACATGTGCACAAATTCTATGGAGAGAAGTGTATCTGTGAGAAGGCTGCAGGAATGCTGTGCTTGGCTCCGTGGGGAGGGCAGCAGGACCATCCTCAGCTGTTTATTTCCATGTGCTTTGCAGAACAGATTCATACACAAATAGTCTTCACTGGTGGAGCTGCTTGTCACTCACCTTTGGCTGCAAATGGGTACATCTTCTGGTGTGTTTGGACACTAGTAAGAAATAAAAATGCTAAATAGCTTATTTTACTTTACAGATCAGATGAAAATGTATTAATTTCTTACACTGGAAATACTTGATGTTATTTGGAGTGTATTGAGAGTATTGGAGAGGCAAATGCCATATTTTCTAATTAATTATAAATGATTTGTGGGTGATTAAAGATTTGTGCTTTTTTTGATGACGAGGTCAGTAACCAAAGTGACAAAGTATATTCTTCCCCTAAGCAGTTCAAGTGGCTACTTTTCAAACTAGTGTCTTTCTGTAGGGCACTTTGACCTTCTGGATTTTGTTTGTGCAATGAAATCCCAGTCCTGCCACTCCAACCACACACCCCTGCAGATTTCAAACAATGGCAAGTTTTCTGTGGCCAAGTCCTTATTACCCCTCTTTAAGTTGTCTCCTGTATTCATATCTCTAGCAGAGTGATGGGTTAGAAGTTCTTTTCTACTGTATTTGATTTGTAAAGTTATATGTTTGGAGGGTTGTGTTGCTATTGAGATTGTTTTGGCACAATGGTAAGCAACACACAGGTTTATTTGTAATGTATTAAGCCCTTGACATCTTGTACTGTTCTTCAGAGGCTCCACAATTTATTTCTTTTTGTTGCAGCTTGCCTCTACTTCTTGCCAATTTATTTCCTTTCCTTTTCCAAACAAAGTTAGGATTGTTAAATCCTAATGTTAAAGAATTTTAATAGTTAGATCCAGTTACAGGGCTAATTTTTAATTTACCATTCTCTGGCCAAGTTTTGACTAAATAGAAAAGTTCTGTAAATGGGCTAAAGAGATGTCCCCCACCAGCCAACAGCATCAAAATACCCTCTGATTTAAAGGTCCCTGGACTCAATGCTTCTGCTACTCTCTCTCATCCATAACCATTTTCTAAAATACTGCTTTTAAGAAGTTCTCATAATGCAATCACTGCACTGGCAAACAGCTTGGTCTGATCCAGTAACAACATTTCCAGGGGAAGCACTACAGTTTGCCTTGGCTAGTTTTTGACAGAAATTCTTATTGATTTCCTTAAAGTAATTACAACTTAATATAAAAAGAGCTTTTTCCAAGGCAACAGACAAAAGTGGCAAAGAAAGGAAGGGTATGCTCTTCCTTTTCATTTCATGTTACCTCCACAGATTTGCAGATTCTGTAGATCAGCATGGTAAACAAAAATGTGAATTAATATGTCCTATATATATCTTTGCTGTACAAACCATGGAACTTGTGCTGTTTATGCCCAAGTCTTTCACTTGTTTCAGCACATCCAATTAAAGATATTTAATTTTCTGGATATTTTTAGACCTGTGCAAGAGGCAGTGAAGAAGAGCACTGAATGAGATGGAAGCAGGGAAGGAGAAAAAGGAAACGCCTTCTGATCCCTCAAGATTTCATAAGTTTGCCAGAACTCCTTCCAGGCTCCTTGTTCTAGGCTCAGCCTAAACAAGAACTTCAGTTCTCAAGGAGTTAAGGATTGTTGGGAAGCTGCTGCTCTTGCTTAACCTCCTAATGTTTCTTTGAGCTGGAGGAGGAAACATTCCCAGGGCTGGAGTGGGAAGGGGTATGTGAGTGAGGTTGTTTACCAAGGACACATGAAGGTTTGTGGAGATCTGAGACACTTTCTACAAGCACAGCAGGGCTCCCAGGGATGAAAGCAAAGAACTCTCTGATCCCTGCTGTGGGGAAGGAGAAGGGGGACAAAGCTGTGAGAACCTTGATGTGCTTCAGTGGTTTTTAAGGTGACTAATGAAATTATGGCATAGCAGCTCCTTTGGATGGATTTCTAAAAAACCATGAAAGAGGAAAAGCCCTTTTCACTCTTCACTTTCTCATAGTTTTCTCCATTCCTCCCCTCACAGAGCTGTCCAGTGGTGGAACAGTTTCTCCAGCACACTTCCTAAAGTCCATAGGGTGGAAGAAATCATGTTCATCTGGATTTTGAGCACTAGCAGAGTGGGAGTTTGCTCTGAAAGGCATAATACATATTAATGGTAAATTGAATGGTATTCCTGTCTCTCTATCCCTTACACTATGGGCATCACATGGTAAGGCAGAGATGGTTTCCAAGCAAGCAGTTTAGGAATCTCAGCTCCCAATTTCCAGATTTTCCAGTGCTGAACAGATACATTTATAAGAGGACTTTGAAATCCAGTCTACTCCTCCCCAAGTATTTGACAGCTACAACCTCTTCATACAAAAATAATATGGAAAAACCATAGTTCCAACAGGAGCATGTTCACTCTCAAACAGTGGGGGTTTTTTTGGTAACCAGAGGAAGCAATGACTGGTGTAATTCAGCTTCTGTCCTGCTGGAAGATAGAAACCAAGAGAAATATAACAACATGCAATCTGTGTTTTAGATAATGATTTCAGAAAATATAACAGCCTAATTACAATTAAAGTGTTATTTACTCAGTCATCTCTACCCAACAATCACCAGGAAAAATATCAAAAGGGAAATACTGGATGTTCCAAACAGGTCTAATTTTTGACATTAGAGAAGAAGAGATGAATGAAGGTTCATTCCCAGAGCCCCCAAAGGCCTTGTCCAAATTGTTTAATTATATTGTTAATGATATTATCACCACAGTGATTAGAAAACTGGCTGAATTACCAATCCCAAAAGTTTGTGACCTGTGCTGCAATGTCCAGCTGGCAGCTGGTGTGATCTGTGGCATCATTCAGGGGACAATATTGAGAGCAATGCTGCTAATCACAAGGACCTTGACAGAATGCAAAAAGATGGATTTACAGCAACTGTAAACTGTAAATCAATGAAGTCCAAAAAGAGCAAACCCCTGCAATGTGGACTGAATAATTGTAAAAAAGAAGGCTGGACACCAACTGTATTGGGAGCAGCTTTGCAGAAAGGATCTGGGGGTTGTGATGGGTGAGTTGATCATGAGTCAGCAGCAATGCCCTTGAAGCAAAGGTTTATCAGACAATGGCCTGTGTTAGTCACAGGTGCCAGTAGTCTAAAATATATTGTTATTCCATTCTATGTGGCACTTTTTAGCCCACCTAGGGAATACTGTGTCCAGTTTTGGTCCTCTCAGCTCCAGAGAAAATTGGGAGAGGGCCAAGCAGAGGGCCACTATGATTAGACAGTTGAAGAACCTGACTTCTAAATAAAGCTTGAAAGAATTGGATTTGTTCAGCCTAGGGAAGAGAAGTTTCAGGGAGAATCTAATTTTCTAACACCTAAAACATAGTTACAGAGAAGCTGGAGGTACTCCCTTCACAAGGATGTATAATGACAAGACAGGAAGTGACAGAATAAGTTGCTTCATGGGAAATTGTCTGGACATAAAAAAAAATTTCACTGTGAGAAACAACTGTGTGGTTTCTGTAAATTGGTGCAATTTACTCAATACTCAAGACAGACTATCAGACAGAAGGTTTGCCCAGGGGATCTCCAGAGGTATCTGCCAGCCTTTTCTATCATTTAGTATGTGCAAACACTTAAAAAAACCTAAAACCACCACACACAAAAAAACCCAAAAACCCCCACACTAATGGGTGAAAATGAAAAAATACTCATCTTACTGTTCATACCTATCACAGCAAGTATATTATTTATCCCTTCACACAACCCTTACATTATTAAGGAAACTTTTCCATTAAGACAAGCTATTTTAAAAGGAAAATAACATTGGAGTTTTTTTACAATGGAAAACTGCATGATTTAAACTTTTAGTCCCATTTATTTTACTAATGATACCTTATGTATAAAAGGCCTTATACAGTTAAAAGTCTTCAACTTCTGATCCAAATGCTAAATGAAAGCTTTTGTACCCTTGTTAAGATCTCCAGATTGAAAACATTTGTGCCTGCAAATAGTCCTGGTGTTCTTTTGGGGCTTTTTCCCCGCCATAAATACATAGTTTTGAGGCTTTCAGCTTGTCAAGCTCATTTCCTGATCAGTGGCAATGAGCAAAATCAAGGGTTCAGATTTCAGTCTTGCTTACAGAATACATCCATCCATCCACCCATATCTCTCTTCCTATCACATTAAGAACAGTTGACTCAGTAATAAAAGTGGCAGCACAGCCATACAAGCCCACATTTGAACTCAGTCCCATTGATGAAGCCACTCACCCTTCAGCACCAGCTCATCAGTATTACTTATGTCTACATGGCTGAATATTGGCAGTAAATGTAACTTATTTTTGAAAAGTAAGCTTGGAAAGGGTCTGGGAGAGTTGTATACTCTGAATCAACAATCTAGAGGATTCTTACACAGATTCTTCAAGAAAAAGCGAGTGTCGGTTTTGTTCCTGTGCTGCAAGTCTTTCATTGGTACATTGGTTTGCATTGCGACAAAGTCACAGAGTGGTATCACAAGTAGGACTGCAGAGGATGGTGTCTTATTTTCTCTTATTAGGAGTTTTGGCATAGTATTTCCACTTGGAGAGAGGTCAGATTACAGCCTATCTAGGCAGGGAGATTTTTATCAGGAGGCACTTAACATTTGGACAAATAATTATTCAATTACCCTACTGATCAACAGCTCCCTCAGTCTGAAGGCTCCTCTTCCTTGGAGTCAGTGGTTCCAAGAGGTTCCTTTCTTCCAGGTTTACTCATATTCCTGTTCAGATAAATCCAAAGAACTTGTTAGAACTTTATTTACATCCTCTTATTGCACAGTGCATGCCCTGATCCCTTCTAGCTACAAACACACTGAACTTTATCATTTTGACAGATACATGATAAAGCATCAACTGCAGCTATGCAATCACTGCATGTAAAAAAAGAGAAAATTTATTATTCCCCTCCCCATTTTACATATCTACAATTTGTCTGTGAGCTATTTCACATTGTACTTTCACCATTCAATGCACAGGGTGCCAGTAGGACCAACATGTGAGCCTGTATTTCCATTATACAGCCTCTCTTGGTCATGATGGCAACTCAACCTGCACTTTCAGATCTTGCTCTGAAAGCTCCTTATGTATAAAAGGA
>VYZS01002075.1:48923-73851 GCA_013400695.1 Neodrepanis coruscans | reverse complement strand
AAGTCAGTAAAACCCATCAATTTCCCTTCTGTTTTTTTTCAGTCTTCTCTGGCGCCCAAAACAAGCACATCTTCTAAACATTAAATCCCAGATTCTGTCTTTCCCATAGGGACAGACACATTTGGAATCCCAGAGGTAGCTACTTACAGCTGTTTGAGCTCAGATACTCCAGTGGGGTTGGCTCGCAAGGAATTCAGAGGTTTAGCTTGAAAAAAAAATGGTCAGAGCAGCTGCAATTTATTTATAATTGTGCAGATTCATCAGTCCAGAGACTGTTGCAATTTTCTCCTTCAGTTTCCGCTCCACCAGGTGCTGCCACTGGTGCATTAGACATGTTTTAGGACCCCGTTGGTTATTCTTCCTGCTAATGCTCAGCCAAAGTCACTTACATGGAGCAATCCTGGTGGTTAATCCTGGTTAGAAGCAGGGCTTGAATCCCAGAAGAACATCTGTCCCTCCCTCCACCGCCTTGGAGGGTGAGAGCCTCCACAGAGCCCAAGCAATTTCTTCCACAGGGTGTGAATGGCTCAATTTCAGAAAGAGTGGGTAGATCCTTTAATAGAAAACCACTACACATTCATTTTGTAGCCAGAATTTTATTTTCTTTACATCCAGGCTTATCATTGACATCTGAAAATAAAATCTTTCATTTACAAATAGGCTAGTGCAAATTAAAAGTAATTTTGGACCAGCAAAAAAAAAAAGACATTGCATATGGCACAAAATAAATGTGTGTGTTAGGATGATCTTCCTGGAACAGCTCGTGGAGGTCGCCTAGGAAAAAACCAAAAAAATAACCCAAAATTCACAGGGAGGGGAGAAGATTTAAAACAAAAGGTCAAGGTACAAAAATATGATTCATATACAAAATTATCTTAATTAAATGGGTTAAGAGAAAAAGGCACAGAACATGCATATTAAGGAAAAAAGCAAGAGCAAGATTAGGATCAGCTGGACACCAGCACAGCCTGGGCTTTCATCCTTAACCATTTCCCATCTGACTTGCCGGCGCCAGACAACTGGGACAATCACATCACAGGTGTGGAGGTCGCTGGTCACAGGCTCTCTTAATTTTCTTGCAGCAAATAATATCCCCTGGAAGGGCTTTTCCCCAGCCAGCTTTAAAATTCTCACCACTGTCTGCTTCAAACACTGTTCTTGGAGTAGATCTTTTCTAAGTAAGATTTTGATGAAATTGGGAATGATCAAACCAGGATGGTCTGCAGGGGGATTGGGGTATCTGGAGGGGACATTGCTGGGAAATGTTCAAAACGTGGGTGATGGCACCTGCCAACTGTAGGAGGAGAAACTCTCGGTCAGTGATGGCCCAGTGCAGCCGTTAGTGAGGAGCACATGCTCCTCCTGTTACCCAGGACAGAGCTCCCAGCTCTGACCAACCTGCCTGGAACCAAACCCACACAGGGGTGTGTAATGTGCTGCAGCCAGAGGGGACACTTGTGGCACTGCTGTTCACTGAAAGGGAGTGCACAAACCACCTCAAGGAATCCAACAGGGATGCTCCTGCTTTGCTCATCCCACCTTTTGCTTCCCACATTTCCCAAAACCTAAGGACCAACTTAGCGACTATGGTGTTCCCACAGGAAGCTCTTGTGCCATACAGATCATCTCCAAATACTGATTGCAGCTACTTGGCTCATACTGATCTGAAGGAGGAATTGAGTAATCAAGACATCTGCACATTCATATACAACTGCTTTAGGGGGAAATCCCTTCCAGACATAACACATATGCAGGCACATTTTAACTCCAGCTCCTGCTCTGGAGGACTCAATCTGGCCTTCTGCTCAGCAATGAATCTCCCTAAAACGTGCTTTCCCCAGCAATGAAGTGAATCCCAGGTACTGCTTGAAACACATCCATCCATTTCCCAGCAAACATCTCTGCAGCACTCCAAGGCCCTCACAAGGGAACAGGCTGAATGCTTCCCAAAGGGTTACATCTCCCCCATCTCCCCTTTAATGATATCTCCAGTGATCTTGATGCAACACACATCTCTCATAAATCCTCCCTGCAGTCCCAGCTGAGGCAGAGTGTGGAGTTCTGAGACAATGGTGTGAGAGAGACAGAAGACCACTCATGCACATCCAGAAAGTAATAATAAAAGCCCATCAAGAATTACAGTTTATTTCAGGTTCAGAAATGCAGCAGTAACATTTTTACAGCAGGTGTATGTGAGGCTCAGTAATGACCACAGTTCCAGGGAATGGACTTGCTGTGCTCAAAGGTCAACACCAGGAACCATTTACAGATTATGCAACCAAAGGCAGATGTTTTGGTTCATATGAAGTAGGGCATTAACACACAGAGCAAAAAAGTCAGGAAGAAATTAAGCATTTGCTTCTTACAAAAAAAAGTCATCATTTACCCCATCCTGGAAAAGTAAAGAGACAGCAGTAAAGCAAACGGCCGGCAAGACGGGACAAATCATAGATCAAGCAAGAGTGGAGGGCTGTCTGGACGGGAGGAGCCATCGGTATCAGCTCGCCTGCAGACAAAGCAAGAGGAAAGACAGGCAGAGTAACATTCATTTACACAAGGGAGCTGTTCTGCTGGAGCCCAGGGAGGAGGTTCAGAACCACAGAGGGAGGAACTGTGCCAAAAGGGCACCAACAGGCTGGATGCCTCCCTGCTGGCACAGGTGCAAAGTAGGTCTGCTCTCAATTCAGGAGGTTTGGACTATTTTAAGACAGAAAGACAGGACTAGCCAGTAATCTCCATATGCTGTGTACATCATGGTTAGTGTAGCTGTCTGTGACACAGAGGATAATATTTTCTATGTTATGCTGTAACACGAAATGCCATAATCTATAATGTAGCTCCTTTAATATAATAAATACTTTTACAAGGCTTACTCAGAAAGTGCAACAAGATCAGCAATAAAATAAACACATATTAACTATGTACATAAGCCTTTTCATTGAACATACAATCTTTTAGACCCTAAGATGAGATCGTTTGAGATCCAAGGCTGAGAGCTATTTATGGCAGGCTCAAGCTCCTCAGCTGTTGGTCAGCCATGGCGAGATGAGATGGAACATGTTCTCTACACAGAGACCCAGGCTGAACCTAAATGCAATACTAGATGAGCACCCTCCTGAAACTTAGCAACTACATCACCCAGATCATTATGTACCTCACATAAGATCAGAAACACAGTTGTTGCTTAATTAGTGCTCCACTACTCCCTGGCAATTTCCTGAGCTTTGCCAGAGGGAATCAAAGAAAGGGAGTGCAACCTGCGCTTTTCAGATCTGGAGTTCAGACCTGGCTCATCCCATGTAAGTGGGTCTGCAGAGGAAGCAGTGGCCAGTCTGAGGAGCCAGTCCCTCTAGCAGATCCACAGGGTGCTCATCCTGCTGTCCTTCAGGCAAGGAGCAAGTTGCTTCCAAGGCTGCTCCTCTGAGAACAAGGGACGGGATTGACATTGCTTGTCAGCTTCAGGAGTGAATGGGACAAACAAACCCATTCCAGGCACTGTAGAGCAGGAGGAAGCAGGCCAAGGTTGGAGAACAGTATTTGCTCAATTGGATGTGGCAATTTCTTGGGAAATTTCTTGGGAAATTAGTGTTTTTCCTAGAACCAATTCAGCATATGCGTAAGAAGAGATGAAATTATGAAACTCTGGATTTGTACTCACAGTTATTTATTAACCTGCACACCTAAAAGTGTTGCCTTTAGGGCAGAGAGCCAGATTTAAATGTGGTGTGGCTGAGGATGCAGAGGAAGGAGGGCTGTGCAGCTGTGTCACACAACCTCAGCAGTGAGTACAGAATCAGATGGTGCTGATGCTTCACTGCCTCCTCCTCCTGTTTCAGGTAAATCCACCCTTGAGAACTTAATTTACAATTCTGTTGAGAAATACAGTTTGCGGGGTGGGGGGCAGAATTATGGACAGCACTGAATTGTGCTACCTACTTACTCACATTTGGCAGAAACAGTCTTTAAAATAAATTAAGGAGTCTCAAGTACAGAGTATTTCAAAACATGTTTTTATGCCAGGATCTCTGTCATCTAATTGAGGCTTCTAACTCACCAGCATTACCATCCTTGTGTCCCATGCAGCCACACTGCTCTGAATCACCTTCTGCAGGTGATATCTCTTCCCACTGAACACAGGGGACCTTGGACAACTAAGCTGAGTGCTTGGGGTATGGTGGGATAAACCCAGACCACGGCCTTGCAGTATCATAGAATGGATTGGGTTGGAAAGGACCTCATTTTATCTCAATCCCCCTGCCATGAGGGAACACCTTCTACTAGATCAGGTTGCTCAGAGCCCCATCCAACCTGGCCTTGAATATTTCTATCAATGAATGAATATAAAAATTGGGATTAAAGTCTCTTTCTGTGGCTGAGGCACTAAGCCTGGCTTTTCATCAGCAGGCATCTGCCAGTCAGTAACAGAGCTCTGATAAACTATATACAGGTTTGCTGGTGAGGCAACAGCATAGACTACTGTGGCTACTTATAAAAATATATCCAACAGATACACCACAGGTTAAAGCAGAGAGCACTAAGCAGTTGAAAACTGTGCAGAACACAAGAAAAATCATCAAAATATGTTTACTTTTTTGTAGTAAAAATCAACATGACTGTAGTTTTGTTTGCAACCTTTTTTTTCCTTGAAAGCTTATTCTGTGCACTTGGTGTTGGACATCTGGGCCTGTTCCCCAAAGAAACACCAGCCACTTAAGCAGTCTTGTGAGATCACCAAGATGCTGGTGCTCTGACAAACTCCGTGCATCAGATGTGACCTCTGGACTCCCCAGGCGTGTGTCACAAGCATGAGGATGACAGGAAATTAAAGTTAAGTTAACAGACAAATCATGACGCTTTCCCAAGCTCGTCTCTTATGCAAGCTGAAACACAATTTGCTGCAGTGGTGAGCACAGCTAATCAGCAGCCTGGGAATACTTAACAGGATAAATCCCCATTTGTTGTGGCTCTTTCATTGGATTCTTCCTAACCAAGGGGCTACAGCATACTGGAGCCCCACATGTAGTCTCAATAAATGCATTTATTAGACTGATTATACTGGGGGCCTTTGAAACCACCAATTGCTTTGCCTAGGGATCTGTAACCATAATTGCAATAGCAGCAATTCACATTTTCTGAAGGAACAAGGCCAAATTCCTCTCTAGTTTGATTCTCTTCATTCAGTAAGTTTTAAGCTCTAAGGGTGACACTGACCCTAAGTGTTTAAAGTGAAGTAATGCAGTTAAGACAAAAGGTTTTTGTAACAACACATTAATATATAATGTGCAAAACAAGAGGCAGAGAGGAACTCTGCAAGTGAGCAGCTGCTAAAGTAATCCACTGCCAGGATGCACAGCTGAGCAATTCCCAGAACCCAGTTGGATAAAGCGACCCTAAGCCGAGGTGTGCGGGACCAAGTGATCCAAAAAGAAATCTTTATACAGGGGGCACAGGGGAACTTTATCAACTGGCAGGAGAAAATACTGCAAATACCTCAAATCCAAACCAGACCCTTGGGAAGCTCAGCTGCCCATCTAGGCTGGAGCTCAGTGAGTTGGCTCACACAGTAGGCAGAGGAGTGGTAGCCCATGTCCAGCTGAGCATTTATATCTATCTATATCCCCTTCTGTTTCACAAAATGACCAAAAGCAGTGCTTCATTCCCTGGATGCTGCCACACAGCCCGTTTAAATGCACCCACAAACCCTCAGGGCTTCCCGTGAATTCAGTGGGAGTAAGCAGTAGCAGAAGACAAAGCAAGCTGGGAGACGATGCTCTGTCATGTACTGGCTCTTCAAACCACACTTTCCCATCCTCGCTGTGGGTGAGGCAGCTCCACACTGAGCCCAGGGAGCTGGGGCAGCAGCCTGGTCCTCACCAACCCAACTGACTTGGCACGTCAGCTGCCAGTGTGGAAATCTAGTGAAACACTTGCTGTCCCACACACCCCCTTCTTGTTTAACAACATTCCTTAAACTACACTTTGGATAAGGAGAATTTATAGGGGAAGCAGGTTTCTTGCAAGAGAGACATGGAAGTGTGGGGCCTTCAGAAGAGCTTGGTAAGAAACCACATTGCTTTTCTTTGTCCAGTCTAGACATTACAAGAGAAAATTGGCGTAACTCTGTAATTCCAAACGATAGAAAACCTGGAAGGTACAAATAAAAGCAGGATTCCTTTCAGATAAGAGGAAAAAAAGAAGCAGATCAAATCAACACGTGCACAAACACACACAAAGTCAAGCCCTCCATTTGCTGCAGAGGACTGTAAGCACAGTTGCCTGGGTGAAGATATGTGTCAGTAAGTTAGCTAACACCAGTTATTGCAAAAGGAAAAGTCAAAACAGCACAGACCTTCCCAAAACATTTAAGACCTCATAAACAATGCGGAATGGACAGAGTATATCAGTAAAATTGGTTACTTGCCTATAGATGTCCATACATGCGACTATACATTGGTTATTGCGACAGATATCAAGCAATTTGTTTCCATATATTTGGTTAACAATGAATGACATGCCAGAAACTCCTTTTAGTCTAACAGGGATGAATCTAACGGACGAATTACAGTGGGCCGAGTAGGTGAAGGGGGTGGTCTTCGACTGGAGAGAGAGAGAGAAGAAACAATAAGCACAAACACTGAGAACAAAGCTTTTTCACTGGCACCTTTCGCTGTTGTTACTTGAACATGCACATGCTCTTACACACAACAATCTTATTTCCACGTACACTGAAGCATCACACTCCTAAGCATCCACAATATGGAAGCAGGCAGTGGTTTTTCCAAGTGCCTACCATGCCTTAGCCCTCTCACCCATCAGACAGCTCTTCTTGCTGATCAACAGTCAGGGGGTTCTCTAAACACAGTTACCTTCTTGTGCCATGGAAACCATCAGGGGAGGATCATTATTCCCATTTTCTCAGGGGTCCCAGCCTGGACAGCCACAGAGCAAACTTACAGGCACGTTTCAGAGCAGACAACAGGACTGGGGAAAACAGCCTGCAGCTGCTGTTTGCAGAAGCAGGAAAACCTGCAGCTTCTTGCACAGTTGGCCTAACTGGTGCCATCTCAATGTGCCTGAATATAAAGCACAAATTTCAAGCTTTATCTCCGTAGCCAGTTATGAAAATACCAGCCATGGCTAACACTGCTGGATTCATTCATTTACCCCTAATGCATTCCTCTGTCAACTTCAGTAACTGCTAAGGAGCCACAGCTTTTTTGTGTACTGCAAACCCCCTGGATTTTATCTCAGACTATGTTATCATCATCTGGTAAGAGACCACAGTGCAAGAGTTAGCACTAGTACGATCTCCAAGCACATTCCACCTGCAGTACAGGCTGAGACCTACCCCTCCCTCCCTTATGACACACAACTCTGCTGAAGTTGTAGACAGTTTCTCTGGCGGCTACATAACACTTTACCTTTTTGTGTGCAGTCAAGGTACACTGTTCATATCAGTGCTGTGTGGAGGTAACACCATCATCTTAGTTACAAAGAGTATTACTGCTCCATTTCAGCTGAGATAAAACATCCCTGAGCACCACTGAGCAAGGCAGACTCTGAGCTGACAATGAGCAGACTCTGAGCTGACAATGCCTCTTTGGTCTCCAGTGCCTGCACCAGCTCACAGTTCTGCCTGGCATGGCTGTGTCCTGTACAAATGGCCCCAAGAGACTGTTCCTCCCAGCCAGCCCACTCCCTTAGCCAGCTGTCCAGCAGCATTCTGTGGCTGCAGTTATCCCAATCCATCTCTTGCACAGTGCTTTTCCCACTTTCCTGTTTCCTTTAGCAGGAAGTACCAGCTCTCTCTTTATTCCTGAACCCAGCCCAGATCACCACGAGAGCTCACAGATGAACCCAGGCTCTGAGCAAGGTGGGGAGCCGAGAGCTCTTCAGTTCCCATCAACTTCAGGAAAGTTTATTAATGGCCCAGACAAACTGTGCAGCCTTTTCTGACTCATCCTCCACCTGAGAGAGTAGGGACAGTTCTGCCTCTGAAAAGTATGACAAAGGAAACATGTCTCATTCTGTTAAACTGAAGATGAAAAGAATGTAACAATGTGTTAATCTTCTTTGAACTGGAACAAAATATATGAGACAAATTTACACTTGACAAAAAAAGTCTTGCTTGGCTCAGAGTGCATCTTAAGCGACAATATTCTCTTTTGGTGAAGAAATGAGAATTTTAATCCCTAACATGCAACAAACACAATATGCCAACTGAAGCATTCAAGTAAATCAACAAGCTAAAAAAAAAGGCAAAATATAATTTCTTCATGGTGTATTTTTCTTACAGGAAAAATGTTACTGTGTTAACTATTGTTTCTTGTGTTGCTCCAGTGTAGGTCTTCTGGACCCATTTCCAAAATTTGTAGTTTCATAAAGAACCACTTCTAAGGCTCTGCATTTCTGCTGGGTTGCATTAAATTATTCCTTTGTTGAAATGCCTCACATTGCATTGTTTAGCGCTTACTGAAAACACTGTATCATGTGTATACAATTTACAAACAAGGGAAAATGCATACAGCTGTCTTCATATCAAATTTAAAAGATACAAGCCCAAACATGCATTTTAATACCAGGTTGAATGCAGCACATTGGATTCCAATAAAGTAATTTACTTAAATTGCTATTTAACACAGCAGGATCAGAAACTGGAGAGCACAGTGGGAGGATTTCCTGGATATAATCAGTCAAACCAAACCTGAACCAAAATCAGGTTCGAGCACCATTTCCTCCCTGAACCAGAGCTGCTATTGAACTCTGACCACTATTCTGAAGCCCAGTGCAGACCTGAACAGAAAAATCCCCCATCAGCTCTCCCTGCCACTCCAGAGTACCACAAACTTTAAGGAGAAGCTGATATCCCCAAGGGAACACATACACACACTTGTGTGTGTCGTTCCACTGGGCTCTGATGTCCATGAGGAATGGGCAGACCTCTCCTCAGCTCCAGACCCTCAAGGGTGCTGCCTCCCAGCTCCTTAACACACTGCACCATGACTCGGAGAGTGGGACCTCCACCTGGAGATCAAAGGTGCCTTTCAGAAGAGTGGTAGATGTTTGGGAAAGGCACCACTTGGGAAAAGACCTGCTGCAGTCTCCTGGGCTATGTGCAGTTCCCTGTGCCAGTAATGCAGTAAGGGGGACTGTGCTCCTGTGTCTCTGACCACTGTAAAGAGTGGGAGTTCAGCTTGGAGAAGAGACCTCACTGTCCTTAGCCCCAGGCAGGTTCAACTGGTACCAGCTGAAGCTCAAGTCCAAGTGAAGGAAAGAACAAGCCCAGAAGAATCACAGAATATTCTGAGTCGGAAGGGATCATAAAGCCTAACTCTTGAGTGAATAGCTAATCACTGTATTTCCCTGTCAAGGTGACAAGTCATTCTGTGACCATTTCTACACTGGGAGCAGGACTCAGACCTTTTTTTCACCCCAATAGGAATCTCAACCCCAAAGTAGGAGAGGCTGAGGCCAGCCTGCACATCTCTTGCCTCTCCCTCCCTCCTTTATGCCTGGAGCCGTGGCTGGGAGTGCACGTACTCCCCGGGATGGAGAGAGGAGCAGGACTGTGGCACTCCGAGATAACAGAGCCAGCAACCAGCTCCTGGGCACCTCCACAAAGGGCAGGGCAGCTCTGAGTGATGCTGGCAAAGGTTCCCCAAGGAGCGCTGCCAGACCCTCCCGAGGCTGCCGAGCGGCAGGGGGAGCTCCAGCCTGCCCCGGCACCGAGCGAGGGAAAACCGGGGAAAAACAACCTCCCCCAGATCCCTGCTCCGCGCTAGCTGCCATCCCAGTGAGTAAATATGTGACTAAGCCCAATTCAATGTTTAGTCTGAGGCCAGCACATGATAGCAGTGCAGACGGCCTGGGCTGCGGCTTCTCCGCGTTATCGGAGCGACTCCGACATCTCCAGGAGCGCTCCCGGTGCGGAGCCGTTTGTTCCCAGGCCCCGAAAGGCGGCTCCCGCTTCATAGAAAGCTCCTCATAAATGTGTCACGGCCGCGGGAATTCCTATTTGGTTATTGTCTCCAACATTTCAGCGGGGTTTTCGAGCTTTGGGGCTGAGCCCCGCTGCCTGGCCCCTTTAACTCAGTCTGTTGTCTTTGGGGGGGGGGTGTGAGGTTGGTGTTTTGTTTTGCCTTTTTTTTGGAGGAGGAGGGGGAGGGAAACAGCGTTTGTAAAAGTTAGTGCTAAAGGGGCAGGGGATCATAGGTCCCCCCGGGGTTGAGTAAACGAGTCTGCAAAAAGAATCAGTTCTTCTAACTAGCACACATTAAGCAGACATAAAGAATTTACCAATGAAAATTGTGGACTAAGTATGTATTTAATAACTCCCTGATGTTGTTGCAGAGACTCCTCCTTTGAAGAGCTCAGTGGGGTTTTGAACGGAGGGCAGCTCTTACCCCCCATGCAAAAACTCCTTTAAAAAAGGAAAAGTTTTACATTTATTTTTAACCTAAGCAGCACACCCCATGCTTCCAGTTTTAAAAGAACTCCTAAAAGCTTTAGCTAGGCAAATGCGGAGCAAAAGAAACTAAATAAAGCAAGTCTAGACTTAAAATTCGATCAGAAACATATGGGAGTTCTTCGAGCATTTGCCTTTTGAGAAGTGCTATCGCTCCCCGCACAGAGTCCACAAAATATGCTTTCAGGAAGGCATGGCTGTAATTACCATGGGAGGCCCCGCTCGAGAAGATGGCTTCTCACAGCACAGCCAGCACACTGCTAAATAAAGGGCTTTCATTTCCACTTAGATTTTACATTCTTATTTGCTTGTGACCACCAGAGAACACTTACGGAAGGCATGCACATAAGTATATTTTATGATACATCCTATAGATGTGAAATTGTGAACAGAAGTCCATTATTCTCTCCCTTTTCCATGATCTTGGTTTCCCTATAACGCAGCCCTCTCGGAGCACCCTGATACGTGACATCATCTTTGCAGAGTTTAACGAGAAAATGCTTAAACAAAATCTCTTAAGTGGCTTGAAGACTTCCTGCGGGCAAATTTTATTTTAGGTGATACAGAGCTGGATGTGAGGCATAAAAAGGATAAAAGAGTGACTTACTTCAGGGGTAAGGAATAAATCTAGTTTCTTGTTTGGGTAATTATTTAGAGAGACTAAGTAGCTTGGTCGCGGGATAGTTATAATGCCTTGACTGATTTTATTTTTATACTGTTTCTCTGGTTTTCTCTGTTTCAGTAAGATCCTGAGAGACCCACATCCTCTACTTTTCCTAGTTCTTATATCACCCTGTCTTAACTTTTATACTGTACCTCTCAACTTCCAACAGCATCTGGATTTGGAAGAAAATCCAAACCAGAAATGAAACTACTGTAGCCATCGTGGTTGAATAGAGGCAAGACATGGTTTGTAGATTTAATTAGTCTTCAGACTGTGCATGACTAGAACTCTTTCTGTCCTACAGCTGATGCAGCATGGCTACTGTGGAACCTCCCATCAACTCGGGATCAAGGATCCTTGGGAAAACCAAGGGGAGGAAAGGCCCTTGGTACTAATGACACCGGTCATAACAAAGGAGGAAAAGCAGAAAAAGGATGATGACATCAGGAGGAGTAAAGCAGGAATCATGGACAAGAATCAGGAGGAGATGATGATTGCGGGAGAAATGAGAAACAGCACTCAGTGGTGAAGAAATGAAGAAGTAGCTGGGGAATATCTTTCTGAGATATTCCCTTACTCCAGTGTAATGGTCCAAGAGAGAAAACAGTTCTCAGATTTGTTTCTGTACTGAAAAATGTCATTTTGTTAAACACTAAATGTCTCAAGTAAGTCCCACAGGACTACTATCAGCGAGCAGGTCAGGAATGGAAGCCCTGAGCCACACAGCACAGCATTTGAGGGGGCATGATAGTTCTGAAGTAGTTCTCCAGCTGAACACACATGTGTCAGGCTGCACAAATACACAGAGAGCGTGCTAAGGCTGTACTGGCTTGGCTGTACATACAGCTGAACTTCACTATTTCACACTATTTCAATGACCCAGCTGCACAATGCTCTGTCAATGGAAGAATTTTTGTGTGAAGTGTAAGCAAGTTAAAGTTATTAGATTATGCCATTTTATCAGATACCTATTTTTTCAAGTGAAAGAAACTAAAGAGGAAGGGAAAGAATGTGTCCTTCCACTAGCCAACACTGCACTGCAGCAACATAAATCTCCATTAATTCAAATGCTTACACTGTTTGAAAGCATTAGTGAGGTTCCACTGTGGGTGATTTAACACAGATACACCTTTCTGAGACAAAGTGGTCCAAAATACTATTAACAACTCAAGCTACGTTTTCTATATGACCATCATAAATTTATGTCCATCACATGCACATATGAATATATTTGTATGTTTATGTGCTGCATTTCCAAATTAGACGTTTCAGGGAATTAATGTGTCATATGGAAAACTCAGCTTGAATACACAAAAAAGTATTAATTCAACAGAGCAAGAGAGACTATTATTCTTAAGAAACTGTGTTTTGTTTGCCCTTCAGCAGGGAACATGTCAAGTAAGAGAGTGTGCAACACATTTCTGGAAGACTGTCCCAACCTTTCAGAAACCCTAGGTCAGAATGGTCAAGAGAATCAAAACTGCCTGTGGAGGAAGACAGCTTTGAGTGCTGAGTGATACATTCAGAATGCTGTTCTACCTCCTCTACACAGAAGATGGTAACAGAAGGGCCACAAAATCAGCAGGAAGAACATCTCATCTTTCCACAGTAGCTCAAGTGTTGTGCACTGGTCTGTGTGTAGCTGTTCTGTATCAGTGTGAATCAGGGACCATATCCCCAAACACCACAGCTACTTCTGTCCTCTCTGTTCTTTCCTGCTCAGCTTTGGCCTCTCTCTGGCTTTTTGTTTCTCTCCTCTCTACTTACCTTGGTTCAAGAAGGGAGCAAATGTCCTGGTTGCCACCTCCAGCTGGAGCTGCACCTCTTCTTGTCCATGACAACTAAGGTGATCATCAGTGTCACTGTTGTTAATGTAGCCCTGGAGTGCCCTCATTCACTAGAGATCCAATATAGCTTGCAGGGTTCAGGAAGAGTTTCAAGGACAGCCTTTCAAGATGCTTGCAGGTTCAGGAAGTTCAAATCATCACTGCTTTCTCTCCATTTATGGTCAGATGTTTTCTCTTCCAGCATAAGGAAGGCTAGAAATGCACCGCTTTTCACCCACTCTTTCAGACAAGGTAGAAATTTCCCTGTGCAACACCCTTGCTCTAATCCTGCACAGCCTTCATGGCAACTGTTATTACACTATTCTGCTATGAGATTAAATAATTACTGGGGACAAAACACATGGTCAGGTTTCTGTATTTCTGACAAACATGTGCTATTGTTTGACTCTACTTTCCTTTTCCAGCTTGAGAGATGCTAAAAATAAAACCCACTTCCTTCTATTACACTATCTTGAGAGAGAAAAGCTGATGCTTCCAAAGGCTTTTGGAAAAAGCTGAGAACACTTCTTTTGACTTTTTTCAGTTTCCTTCTTTTCCTTCCTTCCCCTCTCTTGCATCATTTTACTCACCCTTCCCCACTACATAGGACTGGTATACACTAAGAGCAATGAAAAGCTATTTCCAACATCATCTTCTTTGCTGAACTTTGAAAGTAGCTTGCAACAGTTCCAATCAAATGAATCTCTCCTAGTTCACCTCGTTTAAAAAAAATAAATTTGTTGAATAAAGCAGGAGTGAGTAGCTTAGGATCCATTCTAAAGATGATCACAACTACCTGAGAGGCAGTAAGTGAAATCAAACTGTTCAACTGCCACAGTGTACTGCCCATGAGAAAATTCCTAGACCAGTGAAGATATGGAAAGCCTGCCTACAGCTGATGAACGGAGATACTGATGGAAGTTGAGCCAGTGGCAGCAACATGGTATCTAGGATGTGGCAATGTGTGGCATCCCATGAACTTTCTTTTACTCAGTCTGAAGGAGAAGTATATAAAGGAAGGCAGTAACAAAACCTTATTTCCAGTCTAAAAGAAAGACATCCTTTTAGGGGCAGCAATGAGTGGAGCTCCTGGAGCAGAAGTGGAGACCCTCCTGTATCTCTCACGGTTTTACAGTTCAGGCAGCTGAAGAATCAGTTCTGTGCAAATGCCATTTCCAGATTTCTCATAAGATCGGTATTGCAGAATTACAATGAAACCACAAGAGTTGCTGTATTGTGACATTTTACATGTTTTTACAACCTGCTGTGACCTGCTTTCTGGCCAATCCCTCCAATATTTATCCTCATTCAGAATACTTCTTTCATTGCTTCTCTTGTTCCCCACTCATTGCAAGGGGGTTGGACTAGCTGACCTTTAAAGGTCCCCTTCAAACCAAACTATTCTGTAACTCTATTCTATGATTCTATTTCACAACTGAAGCTGCAAGATGACCCCAGGTAAGATGGCTGGTATTCCTCAAATGGCTTTGCACATGTCACTGTGACTGCCCCAAGCAGTGTAGCTCATGATTCTGATGGGTGTCACTGCTGCCAGGCTGCTCTTAAGAAAGATTGCCAAATACTGTATTTTAGGGCTTGAAAACTGTCTGGAAAACTTTAAAAGAAGACAGAAATGCAAGGAGACAGATTTGAAAAGGTGGCAGGGAAGGGGTAAGTTGGAAAGAAACCAAGACAAGATGGTGAGAGAAGGAAAGGAAGGAATACGTGGGAAGGGAGACAAATGTACCAGGCAGGAAACCAAGTGAAGGGAGAAGGTGAAAGAGGAAGCAAACAGGATGGTCGAGAAATGGACAGTGAGGGAAGGGCAGAAAAAGGGAAAAGAAAATACTGAAAAAGGAGCCAGCGGAGGAGGGGGAAATGCAGAGCTCCTTTCTAAGAGATAAGGGAAAATAAATGGAGTCTGCTGCTTGAAGCAGCCAGCAGCAAAAGTAATGTATTACTATTGTGTGCATTTCAACAAGAAATGTACATTTGACAGGTAACAAATTACACAGGGTTGTCTTCCTTCTGGGCAGAAATTACAGAAAGAATAACTGATACTGTTGTTTGGGGTCCTTGGACAGGCAGATTTGGAAACATATGGACTACAGAAGAGCAGTATTCCCTCCTTGAAGAACTCTGGCTTTGCCTCACCCATGTAGCTGTATATTCTTTTGATCATAGACATTAAATACATAATTAAATTAAATTATTCTTTGGCTTTCTTTTCTCCTGAAACTCAGCAGGATTTTTAAATTCCTCCATATAACACTCTCATCTCATTGCATGAAAACACTCCTAATTTCTGATTATACTTTTTGAATATAACCTTCACTGAAAATCCATTCAGAGAGGACACATGGATGCCAGGCAGAGAGGTGTGCTCTTCTACTTGGGTGTTCAGACAGATCATACAACTCAGCATGCAAATGCTCTAAGGTGGGCACTTACTCATTCTGCCAGAAGAATTGGTACAATGGCTACTGGATTACTATTTATACTACATTAAAAAATACAGGAGGAAGCTTTTAAAATTGCAAGGTCAAACTTCCAGGAGAAAGAAGATTCCCAAGCTAAGGCAGGAAAGCTCTACTGGCCTTATATGCTTATGCACTAGGACATATTTTATGCAGAGGATCATGTGCAATTTTTGCAAGGGATCCCCCTTAGCATTCAATGCACAGGGTTAGACATTACATCAAATCTTTCCAAAGAACTCTAATCCATAAAAATCCATCACAGAAAACTTACTGAATGGTTGGTATTTGGCAATCAGGTGGCATTCAGGCAGTACTGCTTTCTGCAGTGTTCCTGACTTTGTCTGGAAGTTTCTAACTATAATTACTGTCAGGTAAAAGTACTTCTTTGTGCCAGTTTGGCAGAAATATGTAATGATGGCTTACAGTATAGATTAGCTACCAACACAGCAGGTCATGTAATTAGCCTGGGTAGCACAATAAGAGGTAGCTGCACAGCCCCCATCAGCCCTTCCACACTGCCTGGCTGTAGGTTGAAGGAGATTGTAGGGACAGTATGTGGCTGATCACAAACAGCACAACATGAATTCCCTCCCCACTACTTGCCTCACATGGAAAGGCCACCCCCAGCCCCCAGGGACCAGCACCACTGCCTGAGGGTGACATGTGCTTGACATGGGTTTCACAGAGTGGAGTCATTTATGTTTCAATGACAAAGTGAGTAACGATCTCCAGTGCTTTGTTGGGAAAGCCTTCATGAATCCACAGTAGCACTGCAGAGTAGGACACAGGGAGAAAAGGGGAGCACCCTCCCACTCCCACAAATGCCATGGGCCCTGCGCTTCCAGGAGAAAAAATATTTCCAATTCAATTGTTTTCCTTGTGGCAAAGCTGAGATTCACATTCAGGACATTTAAAAGCTATAAATCAAAGCATCTACAGTAGAACTTAAATTGGTCAAGACCAGGCTTTCCATGCAGCCAGGCAAACACACCATGGTAAGCTTAAGGGCTCTAGTGCCTGCTTAAAGCCATCTTACCAAAGCAAGCACACAGCTACATTTTCTTCCAAAATACTACTGCAGCCTTTTAAAAGAGACAGGGAATAATCTAAATTCTGGCAGTGGGGAATATTTCACAAATCATATATGCTTTGGCATCAAGCCCTTAAAGCCAGGGGCCTTTACTCACAGGCTTTGCTGGGAGAGATCCACCCACCTCAAGTGGGATTAATTAAAAGAGGCATGTATCATGCAAATAGTTTCTGTTTCCTTACAGAAATATTCAGAGCACATAACCCAAAACAGCTTTAGAATCAGAGAGAAGCAAGGAAGAAAATTATTTCCTGCTCTCCTAACTCTTTTCCTTTCCCTGTACATTCAGGGAGGAATAGTAAGAATATGCCGAGAGCTCACTGTTCCTGTATAATTCCTTTGATTAAATGCTAATAAAGTTGAAGAAAAAAATAGGTTTTTAAAGACAAGGGCTGTATCTCAATCTTGCTATAAGGTGCCAAATTTTCCACACCAAACATGTGCTAAGCTGCTCCAAGTCTTACCCCTGAAAATGACCTTTTTATCTTAAGGCAGAACAGGAGAAAATGGAAACCTTGTATTTCTTCAGCATATCAGGATTTTCAGCTCCACATGACAGTGACAGGAGCTGTAAGAAAAAAAGCTCCTTTGGAAAGCAAGATAAACTTTAAAAATACTACTTTCTTCTCAAGGAAGCTAAACTATTTCCCTAGATAGGAGAGATCCTGACACTTCAAGGAGTCACTGCAGAAAATGGTGGTAGAGTAGTCAGAGCACAGAGCCCAGTTCAAAAATAAGTCATAGAAAAAGCACAAGTTTCCAGAAGGACTCTTCCTCAAAATTCTTTTTTTTTCCTCTTTTAATATCTCAGACCCATTTTCTGAGTCAATTTCCTATGATCCTACAAAGGCTGTTATTAAAACCAGACCAAGCGTAGCTGAAATTCCAGGGCTCAAAAGAAACATTTAATAGACACAGGAGCTGGCCACACTGTCCCCCTCAGGTGATTTCCCCTGCAGCCCCTTCCCTGGGATTTCCTCCCTTGCAGTTTAGTCAGCGGGAGAAACCTGAAGTTTCAGCAGAACAGCAAACCCTTCCTTCATTCTTCAGCAGCTGAGATTTTTTTTGTCTGAGGCTTTCATAGCTCTAAAAAAGAGAACTAGGATCCAGCCCAGAAGATGTGTATTGCAGATATTTTTTTCCACAAATATGTCAGGCAGTTGCACATTCAATTATGTATCCAGCTACAGCATTTTAAAATCACTGACCTCCTTTATCCCCCACTGGCTTTTCATGCCACCAGCGGCAGTCCCGAAATGAGTCGTTCACTGGCTGCTTACCCACGTGTCTTTTGTGTGCTAGAAAATTCCTTTCTGGTCTCCATCCCACCTATCACTTTGGCATGAAAGAGATGATCATCAGACATGCTCTTGGCAAGCCACCTCAGGAAAGCAGTGTCCATGCAAAACCCCAGCTGGGCAGGATGCAGGAGACGTGCTGGTTGGCAAGGCAAGGTGAGAGGAGCCATGGTTCTCTCTGGCACCACAACTGGCAAAACACTGGACTCTTATCTAATCTGTGATTCATCCTCTGATAGCACAGGAAACACCAAGGCCAGTGTCCTTCAGCTCAGCCCCAGGTTCTCCCACAGAGAGGTGAGCCTTGAGCTTCTCCCCTTCCAGCACAAAGCTTAGAAATGCAATTCCAGGTTTCCCCCCAGTGGTCCCTATTGCAAGCTATAGGATATCCACTAAGAGTGCATTTCATGGTTGGGCATTGATGCAATAAGACCCTTTTCATAGCAAATACATAAAAATACTTCATCCTTTGATATACCTCATTTATTTATTCTTCCTACTATAAAGGGCAATTGTATTAGAAACACTGAGCCTCAAATTGAAGGTACCGACAACTACAACAGATCTCACCTATTTAAAATAAAGTTCTTCTCCAAAGGTTCTCTTCTCAATTACCATTTTTAAAATTGAAAATGTGTGCATTTTATTTTTGTTCCTATTTTACTGCCTTTTTTTTTTTCAGAAAAACCATAACTGCTTTCAGTGTAACAGTTAATTTATCAAAAATGGAGAAACCCCTTTGTTCCAACCTGCCTAATCTGCCCACGCCTCTCATAATTTAGTAAGTTAATGAAGCCTTTGGAATCAGAGGTTTTCAGATATATACATATATATGAGTCATTATGTGTATTACATCATTGTGAAAATAAACATTAAGGACATTTTATTCCTAGAACTTATATAAAAAGGCAATTAATGCCACAGAAAATTATAAAATATGCAAAGCTACTTTAAAAAGTCCTGATAAATGCAAAGCCCTGGGAAGAAAAGGAAACAATGTGCTGAAGAAAACCCTGTTTCTTAACTAATTGTTTTGTACCATATAATCTACACTATGGACTGTTTTCAACTGGCTGTAAATTACCGGCCTTGTGGGACAAGACTCAGACTTCCACTAGTTTGTTCCACTGGTTCTACAAGAATTGCTCCTTGTCTTTCCCATTACTTCCTCTGGTGAGGACTTAGAATGGCAGAAGTGAGGAGCTGCACCCCCTGATCCTTTTCTGGTGGAGGATTAGGTGACCCCTCTGAACCTCCATGTGGGTACAACACAGCCAGAACTGGGGTTCTTAATGGAAGGAAATCAGTGTCTTCCAACTGACTGACTGGAATTATTTTTTTTTTTTAAGTTAAAAAAAATCTTCCTACCTTTTCAAAAAGTCCTATTTGTGCTAAAAATTGGTTCCTCTAAACACCTTTGGAGGGAATGCCCAGTTTTAACTTGCTCAACAATGGCACTCAACTTTCTGACAGAGTGCAGAGCCCGTGTGTTATGCCAGAGGGAGAGAACCATGCCACCACCGGGAAGATCACACATCTTACCTTGGGACGCTGGGAGGAGCCCGGGTTGGCCGAGAGGGAACCTGGGGAGGTCCTCCATGGCCTTCTCCACCACTCGGAAATGGAGGCAGTGCTCCTGGGCGGAACGGGACTGGGGGAGCCCCTGACTGAGGGCCTGGAGATGGGATGGAAGGAGCAGGTCCTCGGCCAGATAAAGGTCTGGTAGGGGGATTGTTTAATGTTGGTCTCCTCGGAGTTGAGGGACTTGGTGGGGGTGATCTAGTGAAAAACAGAGATTTTGAAAGTTCAGTAAGGTCAGGGCTTGGGTTTTGGTTTTTGTTTGTTGTATTTTATTTCACATTAACCAGAAGTTAAAACCTTTTTTATGCTTATGAAAACTCTTTTTTTCTTGGCATTTTCCTTTTCTGTCAGTGTCAGAGGATCACATATAATTAGGTCTCACACCTTTCCTACTGACAACATACAAAGAGGTAAACGTAATAGATTTTATTATTCAAGTTCTAAGAATGTGTTGTTAAGTGGATTTTTAGGACACGGAGTCTGAGATGCTCAATTATTGTAACAGCTTGCAAGAAGAGGCCTGTTGGATGCCGACAGAAGCAGCTGCTATTTGAAGCATCAGATAAGCTATAAATCCACTGGATGGTCTTCTATAAGGCAAATATCCTGTCTGGTGCTCACATTCATATCCAAAAAATATGCATATGTGGGAAAATGTTTTGATTTCCCTCACAGATGTCATTAAAGACCCGGAGGAGCATCCTCCCAAAAAGACGGGCAGGGAGGGAGCTATTGATGGTGACTCTGTGTGCCTGAATTTCATGGCAATGCAGATCAGAGGCTCCTCACCTGCGGACCTGCTGGAGCCACGAGTCATCTACAGGAGGGGGAGCAGGGGTTGAGACAGTGCTAGTGCTGATGTCCCCAATGATTGCCAGGGCTTCCTTCAGTGCCTGGTACATGCGGAGTGTCTCATCCCGCCGCTGCGCCTGCTCAGCCGACTCCTCCATCAGAGTGTTCTGGTCCTCAGAAGAATACAGGTGAGCCAGGAGCTCTGCGTTGATAAATTCTTTCACCTATTTCATCAGACAATACCAAGCAAAAAAACCCAAACCACCAAATAAACAATCAATTTCAGTGGAAAATACAACACCGAACAAATACAGTCGACAGACACCTCAATCAGTTTCTCCTGCTACTTTACACCCATTCTACTGGTCATGAAGTTTTTGTTAGATCCCATTAGGGACTGAAAGATGCAGAAGTCAGGCTGAGTTGATGGTCCAGCAGACCTGAGGTCTAGCTGTGTCCCAGGGAAAGGCTGGCACGTGCAGCTGGGCACAGCAGCTGGAAAAGGATGGACTGGACTTTTTAGCAGCTGCCTGTACACAGATGGATTTAAGGCAACTATAAAGCCACACTGACAGACAGCAATTCATGCTTGATGATAAAATGCTTTTGTGCAGTTGCTCCACAGTGCACTGGGGCCTTTTTTTTGGTCTGTCTATGAAACACTGGACATGGTTGGAGTTAACACTGTTCTACATTTTCTAAGGTGACACCTATGTTTACATTTAATTTCAAACAGACTCCAAAACAGCTCCCAGCAGTCAGCTGGCATTTTGCTCCAATTCTAAATGGCTGACTGAGAGGTAAATGGCAGTACCATCAGATATAGATTCCCCATGGAATTAGAATTTTCAGGCTTTATAACATCTGTGTCACTTATTTTCTTAGCAACGATTTACCCTGCTGTAGACACTGTCTTTCATTTCCAACAACTCTGTCAGATTCTGAATATCCCATCCACACACACTCCAACTGAAGGGAGACGTCTCCAAGTAATCTAATTTACTATATTGATTTCCTGCTATGCCTGCCCTGGTTATGGAAACCTGGGCCACATTAGGAGACATAAAAAGCTAGAGGTACTCTGATTAAATAAGACTGTGGTAAATAGACCAACTGCTGACCTACTAAATCCTTGCATTTGAGACTTTCATTGCTGTTCTGATCTATTTCTCATCTGGTGCTTTGCTCTGTAAAGCACTTTTGAGCTGCAGATACTGACGATAATACATTCCCAGGATTCTGATTAAATAAACCCAAGCTCCGTTAGCACATGGGTTTGTGCTAGTTTAGCAACACTGATTTAAATCCTGACAGCAAGACTAAGGCACTGCTTGTGCTCAGGCAAGGTCAGTGAGAGCAGCCAGGCTGTGCAGGCATGGGACCCTTTTTGGTCACCCAGCAACGACAAGGCAGCCAGGACAGACCTCACAGGGAAACAAAACCATATTGCCTGGGCTTGGCTGTCATTCCCCATTCACGTATCACAGGAGATGCACAAATTCTTAGGAAAGCCTGCAAAAATTTTCCATGAGTTTCATGCTGTTTTCCAGTAGATGGTACTGATCAAGAGCCAGAGTACACTACTTTCCTCATGATTGCCAAAAACTCCACATTAAAAACAGATATCATAGTTAAACAGCATCACATTCTGCTCGATGAAATGAACATTTTAATGGCATCACTTCAAAAAAAGAAGAAGAAACCCTAAAATTAGATTAAGGCCAGAGCTGATTGTAAAAGCATTGTTAAACCACAAATATCTGTTTGAAAAAAATCAGCCTGTGACAATTATCATGAGAGGTCCCTGTCTGCCACTAGCAGGGGACTGAAGTTACTCCTGAAATCTTCTGGAAAGGGAAGACGGCTCTATTAAGGACGGTTCTTGGATCAGCCTCCTGCCCTCTGCAATCAGATGTGCTGTACTAGACAGAGGAAGATCTTCCACAATAGCCCCTTTCTCCAGCTTGGAAATGGAAGGGAAGGTGATGCCTACTCACACCTTTGCTCCTTTCTGGAAAACAGACTCACAGGAATGCTTTAAAACATTTTCTTTCCCAGACATCAGACCTGCAGTCAAAGTTGAACCCTATGAAGTATCTGAAAGGCCAGTGCCCCAAAGCCTGCCCTGTCCCTCTGAAGTGGGGTAAGGTGTGCTTATAACTTCACCAGCAGGAAGACCACAACACACATCACCTCCTCAAATGCAAATACATTTCTTAACCTTCAGTTTGGTAGTAATAAGTCCTTTTGAGTTTTTGTACTCGGCTGAGATCACTATCAGCACTGCTTACAGAGCATACACTGACTCTGAGACCACCCCTCAGAGAGGATACCTGGGAACCAAGAAATACAAATAGGAAATGAGTGCTTTATTTGGGCATGTTTGAATTGCTAATGGTAACTCAGTGTAGCTCTGTGTGGTAAATGTATTTTCTTTTAAGGTAGTAAACATCTACCCTAAGGGAAGAAGGGATGTATTTGCAATACAATAGTCTAGGCTTAGGCCTCAAAATATGCTCAGGGACAACATCTAATTATTTTTTGTACACTGAGTTTGAATCTGATACTTCCCTTGAATTGTAAGTGCTTGTTTACGGGCCCACAAAGTGGAAAGGAAGTTTAGGGAATCTTGATAGGTTACAATTGTCAAGGAGACAAACTCCTTGGGATTGATTTGTTTCCACAGTTTTGGAGGCAACATGATGGGGTAGCAGAAAATACAGAATATGCTCATTAAGAGGGAGGGAGGATGTTTTCACTTAACTCCTGGTGGATGGGTTGGACTTCTGAAGACTCCATGGAACACACGCACAACCCAACAGAACCCACCTTCCATCACAGCTCCACTGCTTTCCAGGTCTTTGCACAACCTTTTGGCATTGCTCAGCAGTCTTAATTCAGCCATTTCTTTCTATTTTTAATAGCCCTGATTTTTTAAATTGGTATTGTAGCTATTGTTTTTAATATGGTATTTTACTGCCTACGCTGTACAGAAACAAGTTTGTTAATGGTTCTAGTCTCACTCTTCACAGTCCTTTAAAATGCTTTGATTCTTTGCCACAAATTTAAATTTTAGAATGAAGGTGTAGGCTTTAGCTCACCAGGAAGCCCAAATGAGGTCAACTGAAAGGTAGCCGATGTTTTAAGTATGTTGTTTCTGCATGCCATGGCCAGCCAGCATGGCAGGCTTTATCAATGTCACTAACAGCTGATGAGATTGAAAGTACAAAATCTTACAGTAATCTACTTCTGAGTAATGCACACACTTCAGAGAGCCTTAAACGAATCCATATGAGGAGGTGAGTGGCAGAGAATTTAATGTAAGCTTTCAAAAGGAACTGCTCACCAAGCTCTGTTCGTGAAATGAGAGCTAAAGCCCAGCCCTTTCAAAAGGCACTGGAGATAAGGCTAAGTCAAAGCAGCAAGTTGCTAGCAGTGATCTGGAAAGAGCAGTGAGAACACACACTCACCTTACAGTCTAGAGCATGGCTGATTTCTGGGAAAAAAGAGAAGTTCCATTATTCCCATGTTTTTTGTAAAAACTCACCCATGACTAGAGCATCACTTGGAGCCTGACTCCCCTAAACATAAAGCTTGCCCTCGTGGAAAAATTCTGCTCGTACTGTATGTACCAGGAAATCCCACTGAATTTTCCTGTCCAACCATGTAACTCCTAAATGCAGCACAAATTCCACAGGGCTAATGGAATCCATCAGATGAAGGCCAGAGGTGGCTCTGAGTCAAAAGTAAATGCTACCTTCTAGCCAGATTTGCCTGACAGCATATTGTATTTGTAAAGACTGATTGGTTTGATGACCTCACAGAAATGGTGCTACTTATAACTAACAGGAGCTGTGCTCCCCATTAGAAATTTATATGACAGCAGTGGCACTAATATTAAGCTTAATTTTCAACAGGGTCCATTCAGAACTCTGACAGGAAGCAAAAGCCGAGATCCTACTGCAGTGGAAAAACAACGATATCTCAAAGCCATTTCTTTAACCAAATAATCTTCAGATCTAAGAAAGACACACAGAATAAATCAACCAACCACATCTACTTATCTAAACAACACTGTCCAAGGCTTCTAGATTTATTCCTTGAAAACGGTAACCTGAAAATATAAAGAAACCCAAATAAAATAAGAACTGGTTTATGAACCCATGACAAAGGGCTGCAGATTGAAAATTAAGGAAGCACAATTCTGCTTTGCTGCTCTCACAGACTGCCTAGATGGAGCTCACAATTTTCCTGTTCCTTCTCCCTTTTAATGTTACAGCAAAAGCAAGATACAAAAAAATGCCCAAACAAAACAACAACAAACAAACCAACCAACCCCAAATCCACCTTGATTTACCTTTAAATAGTAACTTACATTCTCATTAAGAAGTAAATTAATTCAGCCTTCAGCATTTTGGGGTAAGCACTCAAGGCAGTGTGCCAGCCTTTGAGAAAGCTGCCTAACTTCCTCGTGCTATGGAATATTTGAATATTTTTTCTGAGAGTGTGACATTTATGGGAGCGTGTTCTTCTCTTTAGTGCATGATGTTGCTGCTGCTGTATTCAAAGAAGTGTGCTTAACAGAAAGAGATTTGACAGACATATTGAAATAATTTAGAACCCTGGCTGCTACTTACGTTATTGATCATAAGATGCATGATTGTTTTTGGTATCAAATCTCGGATACATTTGTTAATAATAGACATGTAGGAGTCCACAAGATTTCGAATTG
>VYZS01002068.1:48603-74188 GCA_013400695.1 Neodrepanis coruscans | reverse complement strand
TCACATGATGTTGCTGACCTGTTTTCCTTCCCATGTCCTGCTGAAGCAAATGCCTAAAGAATTATTGTGTTAAGGACCTCTGACACTGCTAGATAAGGAAAACAAAAACTAATAACCAACTGATATCCAACTAAGAGTTACCATTTTTTTAAATCCATGTTCAGTAGCTGGCAAGGATACTGTCCACTGTGAGGCTTCATGTGTTTGGGACTAAAAGAGTAGGAGAATTTTTTCACTCTTCAGCTATGTGTCTGTTTATGGACTTTGCAAGGGATAGAACAACGAATAGGACCTATCTGTGTCCTATTCAGCGGAACAGCGGAAGATATTCGGGCCTCCCAGGAAACAAAAGCCGAGTTTGATTGAGGCAAATGTTGCTTGCAGCACTAACGTGAAGAGTAGACATTTGGCTCCAGACAGGCAGCACAGGTTAATGTGACTAAAACATCCTGAAGTGCTATGGGAAATTCTGCTCAGCAGCAGGGAGGCAATGGCAGTTGTCGCTGACCTATAAACAGGATGAGGGAGCAGCAGCAGCAAAGTGGAGAGACAGTCACTGGCGCTATGCTGACAGGCAGACGCATAAACAAAGCAAGGGAGGAAGCTCTGTTTATATCTGGAAAAGAAACCCCAAACTATAGGATGCAAATGATGGACATACATGGCTAAAAATAGCTACAAAAGCATAATGCGACTTAAAAGACTTAATTGTGCCATAAAGTCTCCATGCAGAATAGACTGCATAAACTTACTATTTTTTTATTAAACTGATGTGTTTCTTTTTCCACATATTACCTATTATGCTTCAACTGGGCTTTTACACAGGGAGGAGAAAATTCACATAAAATCAAATAATCTTGTGTTCTTTTATAAAAACAGAGTGATGAAAATAAAGATTGGGAGGCTGCCAGACTTTTCAGTCAATTGTTTAAGAGACCAAGTCATCAGTAGTTCTGTGTTTGGGTACGAAGTTTCGTTTTAGATTAAAAATAATATTTTGGAAGCCAAAGGATAAGGACAATATAGCAACGTTTTGTTGAACTTTTGATCATGTTCTCAGTTTTGGGGGATATTAATTAGAAGGCAAGTAAGAGTGACATTCCCCATACATTATTCTGCCAGAGGAAACATAGATGAGAAACAATCTGTATACAACTACTCAAAGGTGCAGATAGATATCTTCTTTTTAACTACTACATGGTTAGCTAGGGAGCTTCACCTTCAGCTTTTACTGGACTGACTACCAGAATCAGTTCAGTGGATTTTTGCATCAGTTGTGGTAGTTAAGAAGGTTGTGAACAGAAATAGAGAGAGATACTTGTATTGCAAGAAGTTTTTCTGCTGAACTGGAAGTCATGGTATAATGCTGATAAGGTACATATACTTAAAGGATTTGTGGAAGTGGCCATTTGTTTCTTGCTGGAATTATTTTTGTGCCATAAAAGAAGAACTGTATTTTAAAAACTATTACTGGAAATAAGATGCCTTCTGGCACTTTTTTACCAGATAACAGTTCTGTGACCACTGAGAAATTTTGTCTAGCAGTACTGTTATGGGTTACTATGCTTTTAATTTGTAATGCTCGAACAAGTATAATTTTTTATACACACAACATAAAAACCTGTGTTTAATACTTCCTGGTATTGTGTGCAGACATGAATATGTAAAGACGAAATGAAATTTGTCTCTAAAAGTCAAAGAGAGGTAAAGCTTTTTATGCCCTCAAGTCACCTGGCCTCCTTAATATTGCATAACAACTTCAGTTTCATTCAAGGTGGCACTGTAATTTCCAGTTTCACTGTCAGACTCATTTCTTTCACAGCAGGGCATGCTGTGCTTTTTGCACCGTGCAACTCCCACAACCGAGTTTCTTTACTAAGGTTTAGAAAGGAAATGTCAGAGCCTCTGAAGAAACGAGCTTCTCCATCTTAGAAATGTCCTTAGCCTGTCAATTCTTTCTTTCATGGCTGCAGTATCAGGCAAGGAAGAAGTAAGGTTTTCAGTGTTAGATCTCTACAGAGGTTGTTAAAATCCAAAAAAATTGATGTTAAGTTAATGTGCTTTCTTTGAAACTGTCTTCTTTCTAACTTCTCTGTCCCTTGGCAGTTATGTGCTCTGCTATTGTTGTGTAAGCCTGCTCCCTTAGTTTAGGCATGTTTGCGCTCAAGTATTGTATTTCTTTACAACATTCAAGGGACCAAGGCTTGGGCTGGGAAGTGGAAGACCACTGCCACAAGCAGCAGCATTTCTTACCAGCTAAAGACAGCTTGCAGAAGTGTTTACATGACATGTAACTGTTTCAGCTGCATTTTCCAATTCTAAAGTCCTCTCAGGCTTTCTGCATTTTACCAAGTATGAGGGTCATAGTTTAGTGGCATTTGGGCTGGATCATGAATACCATGAAAGAAGTTTAGGGAGAAGTTTATCAAAGACACAAATTGACAGGTATTTATTTCTCTGCTATAAAGTGCTCGTGACTTTTGGGACTTCTTGACCCAACTCAGTATTGAGTAAATTGTTTTCTGAAGAGTTCTTCTGGGCGCTGTATCACCTGGTGCTGAGCATCTCTGAGTAGCTCTGCCATGTTTCTAAGTTGCTTGTTTGAACCAGGCCATGTTTGGAGAGCTGGACTGACCACTGACATGAAAATAATTTCTGTTGTGCTGCTGTTAAAAGGAACAACGTTGTTGCACTGCACTGTAAACTGTGGCATTTGCACCCTACTTAGAACATTTTTTAATTCCCTTTCTTCATTAAATTTATCACCTTAAACTGTATTAAAAAGTCAAAAATACGAGAAAAGAAAAAGTGTCAGTAAAATGCTCTGATTGCATATTAAAATTTTCTCTTCTCTTTTTCTCAGATGAAGAATGCTCAGATGCTCTTTGACGAATATATGCCTGGCTATAGTAGATTAAAAGGAAATCAAGGGTGGTGCTGCTAACATTCTGCCATCAGCTCCCTATTCACCTCTCATCATCCACCCTTGCATTTGAACTCAATCATTCTTCCCACCCAACTAGTTTCCATGTGAAATTTTGCTAATAGAGGTCTGTCCCACAACAAGCAGGAGACTTGAGATGTTTTTGTAATTTCCAAACTTTTTTTTTTTTAATTTCAGGTGTTTCTGACTTGCAAAATCCTGATTTGGGTCAAAAGCCAGACTCCATCCACTTGTGTGTAACTTAAGGATCATAGCACATTGAAGTAAGAGGCTGATCATGCATCAAATCAAAACTTTGTTGTGGTTCAAGGACATTAGATACTGGGATTTTGGGTATAATTCTGTGTCTAACAGGAAGGAAAGGGCCAGAAAGGGAACTGATAATGATTTGAATGGAGTAGGACCTTGGGCATTTGTGTTCTGTGTGCAAGCCCTGCACACCCATTAAGTCTGATGAAGCATTAGAGACATGCCTGGTACCTGATGTAGGTCAGTCCTTCCATGAATGGTTTTATATTTTTATATCCTGTCATCTCCTACTTGTGTCTTGGCAGAACTAGAGTAATGCAGTGGAACACCAGACTACACACCTTATCTATGTTACCCTCTTCCAAAGGCCTTTCATTTTCACTTCTCAGTTCAAGTTTCCCTTTTTCTTTGTTTTGTCTTCCCTTTTCAGCTTCCCCCATTTTCCTTTATTTCCTTTCTCTGTTGGAGATCTCTCTCCATGTCAAGAGAGGCCTAAGCTGAACTTGTATCAACCGGGCATCTTGTAGGAAATAAGCACCTGGTTGCATTGTGAACTTTTATGGTACTTGAACCATGACCTATTTTTACATCCAGCTAGGGAGAGAAGATGTTCAAGAGGACATGCCCAGCAGCAACTCAGGGCATAGCAGCCAGGTGAGATGCCTGGTGCAGAGCTGGCCAAGGCTTCCTACCTGGAGAAAGAAAATAAGTTTTATTCTGGACCATAAGGAAGTCTTCAATTCCCCTTGGATTTAACATGCTGAATGTTTTCTGGTGTTAAGGCCTATAACAGCCCTCACCTAAATACGCAGGAAAGAAGCTAGGCACAGGTGACAGCATTGGTATGTTTTATTATCCGTGCTCAGAGCATACCTGGCTGTGTGCAGGGGCAGCTGGGACTGGCTCTGTTTCTTTCATCTGACTACTATGAATGTGCATTTTACCTGACTTGCAGTCAGAGACTGTCCCAGATCCTAGCTTTTAGGTTTGTTCTCTCTCTGTTTCTGGTCTAATAAATATTCAATTACTCTATGCAAAACGAAATTTCTTCAGTGTGTTAGTTTAGCACAGTAACAAAAATTACCCACCAAAATCTGGACGAGGACTCGTTGGGGGATTGAATGTGACAGAATTTATTAAATTTAAAAACAGGGGTTGGGGGAAACAAAGAGAGAGAGAGAGAGAGATTGCCCATTCCCTTAAACAAGGACAAGTAACAGAAACGGCCCCAGTAATCCTTCCCGCCCCTCCTTCTCCCCCCACACAAAAAAAGAATGTTAAAATTAAACCACAGCGTCTAGATAGCAGTCCCATCTTTCCCAGTTTGCCGTCTCCGTTGTTCCCGCAGCCTGTCCTGGACTGAAGAGATGGAGCGGAAAATCACCTCTCCCCTTTCAAACACCGCGCTGACACCTCCCCCACTCCCCGCCCCCCGCCGCCGCCCTCCAATCAAAAGCTGTTCCACTCCTCCTCTGTTGGCCACGTCACCAAGATGTCTGCGTCCATATCCTCCACGTACGTTCCGGTGGTGGTGGGGGGGGGGGAAAGAAGGGGGCCACTCTACACCTGAAGTCCTGCAGGCTCCCATCTCAAACCCAATGGCACCGGTTCTCCTCATCCCTCCAGCTCTGGGCTTGCGTCTCCGGGGGAAGGGCAGGGGGCAGGGGGGGACTCTCACTCCCGAACAGCTCTGGGGCAAGGCTGAGCCGATGTCCATGTCCACACACACACACAGACACACACACAAACACACATACACAAACATACACTCTGCAGCTCCGAGGGCAAAAACAAGGAAGGAAAACAGTTAAAAGGGAAAGCAAAACAAAAGATTCGACACCTCATCCCTCATTCTGGGTTTTGAAATCATAACATTCAGGAAGAGCTGCTCTTTTATGTCTGTTTATAGCATTCACTGGAGATATGCAATCTTAGGTATCTTCAGGCTTGAGGAAAGACCCTAAGTCTAAGTATTGCTCAGAAGGATCACGGACCTCAGCTACTCGCAGTAGATTTACCCAAGGACAAGGTCCTTGTGGGTTCACTTTGAAAACATTTACCTTATTCAACTGCCTTATTTCAACTATTTGAGGAACTAAAGTGTTGTTAAGACATAGATAGTTTTGGGTCTTGGCCTTACTCTGATTTTTATATACCTGGAGAATTTAACTGCTAGAGATGTAAGAGGTAGCTTGAAGAAGTGTTGGAGACCTCAGGTGCCTCCAAGCCCACAGGGTGGGATCTTGGGGAGACAAGACAACAGACAGGCTCTTTTGTAGTTTCAATTCAGGGTGAAAAAAAGCCGCATACTTCATCCTTTCAGAGTTAACACAGGAAAACTGTCTTGCTAAACTGTACACCTTCTTATAACTATTTCTCCAGCAAAGCATATTAATATGGAAGAATAAAAACAATGGAAACTGCAACAACTGAATAAATTTCATTCTAACACAAGGTCTAGATTTCAGAAGTGTTTACTGCATGCTTAATCCCTCACTTTTCATGCTAACAATCTTTCATTTTTCTCACTTAGCAGAGCCCCAGCTCTGTGTGGTAAGATAGAAGAGCAACCTGTACACATGGAAATTCATCAAGTCCTTTCACATGTCAGGTATTTCTGCAGAACTGCCAAGTCAAAAAACTCTTAACTGCAAAAACATTAGCTTAAGTACAGTTCCTTATTCTGACACTTGCCAGGTGTTTAATGCTTATAAGCAAAGGAGAGTGTTTCTCTGTCACAGGAAGCATTTAAAAACTGACGAATAATAAATCAAAGGATGTGACATAAAAAAAAAAAAAAGCAAAACAGTAATTTAGGAACTGTCAGATTGTTCTGTGAATTTTTGATTCAAACTTTAGTGTCCATGTTAACAGAGCTATAGTTCAAAATTTGCTTGCCATTTCTTTCTATCAAAGTGTGAATTGTAAAGGATCAAATTGGCTCACCTATATTATAAATTCAGCACATCTCATTTTGTAAGAGCAAGCTTTCCACAGAAACCTATTTTCTATTGCTTGCTGTAGATATAATTTTGTTAGCCAATCTCCTTTGCCATAAAAACCTGATCTTATAATGTATATTGAAACTCAAGCATAAAATAAGAAATTGGCTGTTTTTTCCCTCAGAATAGTTGAAGCTGAATCGAGGTGATTATTATTGCTGTTAGTCTCATTTTGACACAGATTTCACACCTTCTGATTCAACAAATATGAAAGTCATTTTAAAATCTCTAGCAGGTCGCACTTTACAGCTTCCAAATCTCTGGAACTGAGATTTTCTGTGGTGACCAAAGTAATAGAGGCACATCACTAACTCCAGAAAATCTAACTGACATCAGTCACTTCATGCAAATTCAGCTACATCAGAACTGATTGGTCGCAATGTTCTCTCTCCTTTGGTCAGCAATGATATGATTTATTTTTTTTTTAATGTGCTGTGTATGTATGTGTATTAATATGTAACAGCAGAAAATTGTATTCTGTCATTGTGAATATCTGTTGTCTGGCTTTTTTCTCTCATGTGCAGTAGTTTTTACCCACGGTCTATTATCTGTTTTCAAAGGCTAAAGACATAACCACAATGATTGTGTTATGCGTGTCTTGTTGCAAAGCTCCAATGTCTTGCTCCAATCATGAGCTGCATTAGGAGGAGTGTTGCCAGTGCTTCAAGGGAGGCGATCCTGCCCCTCTACTCAGCACTGGTGAGTCCATGCCTGGAGTGCTGGGTTCAGTTCTGGAGTCTGCAGCACAGAAGAGACATTGACGTACTGGTGAAAGTCCAGTGAAGGGCTACAAAGATAATAAATGGCTACAAAGATAATAGGATTATCTCTCCTATAAGCAAAAGCTGGGAGAGCTAGGACTTTTCAGCCTAGACAAAGGCAAGTTCAATGGGACCTTGTCAATGTAAATTAATACCTGAGGGAGGATGTAAACAGGATGAAGCCAGACTCTTTGTGGTGGTGACCAGTGACAGAACAAGAAACACTGGGCAGAAACTGAAATACAGAGGTGTCATCTGAACATCAGGAAACATTTTTCTGCTCTGAAGATGACTGAGCACTGAAACAGAGATGTGGAGGTCTCCAGTCTTGAGGATATTAAACCCCCATTTAGACATGATGTAACTGATTCTAGATGACCCTCCTTGAGAAGATGGTCTCTTGAGGACCTTTCCAACCTCAGCTGTTCCATGATTCTGTCTAAGGCCTAAGGAACCAATGAAGGAACATATTTTATGTCTTTAGTGAGATGAGCAAGCAGTCATACTGGTTAAAGATTGAAAAAAGAACTCAATTTGCAACCATCTGCATCAACACATGGATACTACACTAAAAACAAAAATCTCCTTTTTCCTTCCTTCCTTCCTTCCTTCCTTCCTTCCTTCCTTCCTTCCTTCCTTCCTTCCACTCCCTCTGACTTTTTATATATGTTGAGGAGAAAGTTCCTGAAAAGTTTCCTGACACTCCATCAAACAAATCACAGGGAGAATCTACTGGCCTTCTTTCCCCCATTTCATTGTGACCTGATATTTATCTCCTATCAGATACTGTCGTATGCCATGGAGGCCACTTTGGTAGACATTGTATCCATGACTCGGTCTTCCTTGGCCCCAAATCAGACTAGAAACAGGAATGTCAGGCCCCTAAATTAGAATGATAACATGATGAAAATAGAGAAAGGAAAAGAGTTTAAAATATTTATTCTGGGCAGAATTCAGAGAAGCCTCTGATCTTGTCCTCTTTGCTTACTGGAGAGGACACTGTTCTCAAGTCAGTTATGAGATACAGCTGAAATGCAATGTAAAAGTGATTCCAAATATCTGTTGCCAGGAAGCAGATGACATACTAAATTGCTCAGTAGATTGAGTGCTTAATTCAGCTATTTCCTGCTGCAGGAGTTGCCAGTATACAGCCATTTTGTCTTTTTTGGCAAGGAGGCTGCTTTTGAAAGGCTGTCTCCAGTAGTCTTTCCTATGCTTCCTGTTGTAGGAAGGCCTGTTTCCTGCCATGAGATTCCTGATTAGGCTCTGCACTATTTTAGTCTGCAGAATGCCTGTGCAGCAGGTTGCTTCTCTGCATTTAATACTTATTTGTGGGAAGTGAAGCAAAATCAGAGTCTGGCCACAACAGAGCATCCAGATCCTTTTGAGAAATCTTTAAAAAATGCTGCAGCTTGACTGAAAAAAACTGGTGCTTAATATAGTATTCAGAGGTACAGTGAAGGTCTAAGCATTTATTTTTGTAGTGAAGTGTCATTTTGTTTGATTCTTTTGGTATTGGAAACCAGGGCCTATCAGCTACATACTGTCTTTTTTAAAATATCTCTCAAGATTAGCTTTCTGACTTTAATTTTAGGAGGATCTCCTGGTCCAGATCCTTTGTACCGTCGTAGGGATAAAGATGTTTTCTGTCTCCTACTCAGTATATTGTAGACTTAGATTTTTGGCTCTTCTGCTAATGGGGGTGAGCCTACAGTCCTGATATAATGGGAAGATTTTTCAGCTATATGATTAACTTCTTTTGACATGGGAGTGTCTGCTCAATATCAGGTTCTTAAAGGGAATAAAAGGTCTTTTATCCATCTCCTTAAGCCACAATACTAAGGTTCTATTCTAGGTCTGAACAAATTATGAGATAATATTGTCCAAGTCTCCCAGATATTTCTACTACACGGTTACAAATGGCAAGAAATAAAAGAAAGTTTTGTCTTGACTGCTAATGGTAACATGGACATAGAAGGAAACTTGTAAAAACCAAAAAAATTTTTTTTGACATATTGTTTCATTCATATATTTTGTTAACACTTTTTATTTCCCCCATGTGAGAAAGTTTCTTACATGCCTGGCCACAGGTACCCCGTTGCTGCAGCTGACTGTAGGATAATAAGGGCCCTTGAATTCAAAGGCAAAGAGAAGGCTGTTCAAGAGGGTTTTTTGGTTTTTCTTGTAAGTTTCTCTTCAGTCTACATTCTTCTTCTGTATGCAGTCATGCAATGCCTGTTTCTTGCTCTTGACCTGATTTCCATATTTAGGTGTGAGGGACATAGATACTGACTTCATAACACTGGAGTTCATGTTGACACGGCTTTACAAGGAGAGGAAGTGGGGTTTTGTTTCTCCTGGGTTGCAGCACAGAACATTCATTCTTTAGGTATTTTCATTTTTACAACCTTTCACTTTTTTCTTTTTCTTTTTTTTTTTTTTTTTTAAATAGAATCGTAGAATCATTAAAACTGGAAAAGACCTCCAAGATCATCAAGTCCAGGCTTTGACCAAACACCACTATGCCAAAGAAACCATAGCAGTAAGTGCCATATCCATTCATTTCTTGAACGCTTCTAGGGATAGTACTCCACCACCTTCCTGGACATCCTGTTCCGTTGCTTAACCACCAATGAAGAAATTCATCCTGATGTACAACATGAGCCTACCCTGGTACAGCTTGAAGACATTTCTGCTTGTCCTGTTTCTAGTTGCCCGGTAAGAGACACAGATCCCCTTGCTACAACCTCCTTTCAGGTCATTGTAGAGAGTGATAAGGTCTCCCCTAAGACTCCTTTTCTTAAGGCTAAACAACCCCAGCTCCCTCAGCCGCTTCTTATATGACTTACTCTCTGGACCTTTCACCTGCTCCATTGCCCTTCTCTGGACACACTTCAGCACCACAATGTCCTATTAAAGTGAGAACACAGAACACAGGATTCAAGGTGTGGCATCACCAGTGCTGAGTACAGGGGAACAATCATTGCCCTCGTCCTGCTGGCTACGCCATTTTTGATACAGGCCAGGATACCATTGGCCTTCCTTGCCACCTGGGCACACTGCTGGCTCATGTTCATCCTGCTGTTGACTTGCACCCCCAAGTCCTTTTCCACTGGGCCACTTTCCAGACACTTTGCCCCCAGCCTGTGGCACTGCACAGGGTTGTCGTGATTTAAGTGAAGGACGCAGCACTCAGCCTTGGCCCACTGATCCAGCCTGTTCAGAACCTTCTGCAGAGCTTTCCTGCCCTCCAGCAGATCAATACTCCAGGCAAGCTTAGAATCATCTACAAACTTACTGAGAGCGTACTCAATCCCCTTGTCCAAATCATTGATAAAGATACTAAACAGGACTGGAACCAATAATGTTTTCTCATTATTATTTTTATTCATCTTCCTACTGAGAATCCCAACCTCTTTTTCCTTTGCCATGCTTCATGTCTCTTCACTTTCCAGGTCAAAGATGAAAGAATGTATTTCTTTTCTGTGTGCAAGGTTACATGAAATATTTTTTAATTTTCTTCCAAAAAAAACCCCAAAACTGAAACCTTGAGGAAGTTAACCCCAGTAGTCCTTATCTGATATTTTAATAAATGAAAGGCTCAGGCAGAAGAAATTTAAAGTTAATTTAACACTGATCTAGGCTGTTGCATCTGTGGGAAAGTAGTGCTATTCTGTGGCCTTAGTGGAGCCCTGCCTTCACTTTAGCTTTCCTAAACCCTTTACTGTGTCTTCTGCAGCACTGCTGTTAGTTAGACAAGTTTTTTTTTGTTGTTATTCTTTAAATATATGTATTGTGTCTTGCATACCTTTGTCACTCCAACTCACTTACGTCAGGAAAGAATTACATTGTATTTCTGCAGGGTCTACTGTAGTAACAATTTAAGAGTCCCTGTGGTTGTGTAGAAGCATACAGACACACACACAACACATACACTTAGTGATTTGTGCTAACCAGCAGGCTGCAACCTTATGGTTTTTCTCCACAAATCCAGTTCTATTTCCGCTGCTGCATTTGCAGCAGTCTGAGGGCAGCATGACCTGGGCTGCCAATAGCAGATGTTCTCAGCTTGTCCATAATGGTCTTTTAGGGAAAAATGTTGTCTTCACAGTGTAAATGAAATCCTCATACATCAAAGGATCTGAGTGTATATTCTTCTAGGATGAAGTTCCTTGCAGAAAGAGCTAAAAGTTATGTGCAGTAAATGACTCCAGGGAGTTACATGGCAAACAGCAGACTGCTTTGACATATGCTGTAGCTATGAGCCAAATATACTGTATATATGAAGAATACATTTGTGCCTCTGCATTAATTGGTATTTAGAAGGGCAGACCCAAAAAGGTGGTTTAAGTTGTGAAGCCTCAAGTCAGCTGCAGAAAGTAATCATTCCTCTCATCTGATAAAGCAGAAACAACTTCCCTAGTTTTTCTGCTCTGATGTTCTAAAAATCTGCTTTAATGCCAACGTTTTTGAGGCAAAGGAGTTTGAGCATAAGGCATCGTTTTTGCTATGTTGCTAATTTCTTGGGCAGTCAGCATTTGTTATTGACTGGTCACCTGTCACCTTGTTTAAAATCATGCTGTTACCACACTTACATCAGGGTGTGTGTTATCCAGGCATGATCTGCATGTTGTCTAGTTGGTCCATCCTATACTGTCTGAAGAGGGTCTGGATGAAATTACTGGCATTAGCACATTTCTTTTTTAAACTGAACAACTGCCAGGGGAGCTCAGTGGACTTCAGCAAAATAAATAATATTTGATAAATAAACCCATCAGAATGAGACAAGAGAACCAAAGACTGAAGAGCCATGACTACTTAGCTGTCTTGGTAAAGGGATATTATGAAGAAGAAATTATATGCCAGAGAGGAAAGAGGTAACAGGCTAAAATTGCTGAAATGACTTAGTCAAATTGTGTGAGATAAAATACAGACTCCTGAGTCAGATGAGAGCTCTTGCTTGAGAGTACAGTTCTAAGCTAAGCACCAATCAATATTTCTATTTGCTACCTTTGTATGCCTGTCTAATCTCTCCTGGTATCGTAGGTTTGGCTTCCACCTCCCTCCTATCAGTCTCTATCAACGTCACCAGAATCCACCTGCAACTATGTAAATGTTAGCTTTAGCAGCAGTGTGCTCTTTAGAGCAAACTACAAACTATCTGGGCACAGAGCCAAGGCTGGCTCTGCAGAAAAGAATAATCAGAAATACTTTAGAAATCATGGATGTGATCCCCTAGTGCAGGGAAATAGATGAGTGGCTGCCTCCTAAGTGACCCATGACAATACAATCTGATAAGAGTCATCTCTTCATCTAATTTTGACCTTTCATCTGAGGAGACGTTATATGGTTAAGTAAGGTGAGGTCAGTGTGAGCAAAAGACAGGGGTTTCCACTTTTTGTTGTATGCAGTGCTCAAAGATTCCAGCTCTTTGTCCACACCCTCTTAAGCACCACTGGCCTTGGAATCTTCTCCAGATCTTTGTTTCCACTCATTGCATCCCTGGTAGTATCTTCCTCCTTTTGTACCCTGCATTTCCTGACATCTCAGAGCTACTATGTCCCTTGAACTTACTCTTTTGCCATAGCCCAGTCCTGTCCTCTCCAAGAAAAGAACACGATGTGTGTGCTTTGTTTTTGATATTGGCTAGCACTATAGTATATCTCAGTTTGGGTGTGAGCTTATAGCACAGTGGCTACTTTGTGCTAAATGTCCTGGTAGAAACGCATGCCGTAGATATGAAGTAGTTTATTCTCCTTTCACTTAGGAAACATGTAATGCACACTGTAGCTGGGGAAGAACTTATGCACAGGCTGGTGTTTTGGAGTAGCAAGCAAGCAAAGGATTTGCAGTTGGTTATTTGATTGACATGGTTAAACACATAGACATCTCTGTTTCCAATAACAAAATCCTGTGTGGGCGTAAAGACAAAGTAAACTAGTTTTCTGTTCTTCTAAGCAGCAATGACAACTACATCTTTTCTGCTTCAGATAAAAACAGGTCCTGTGAATCTCCAGAGGAATCATCAGTGTCAAAATTCTGAGAATAATTTCTGGGTTTCTGGGCTTGAATTCTATAAGTTATGTGCTGGAAAAAAACAAGTTTAAAAAATCCCAATATTTGTAGCAAAAGTGACAAAAAATATGATTCCTTACACACACACACACACACACACACACATAATAAAAAAAGCAGTTATCAATAGTGTAAAGAATACATTCAAAACCAGATAGAACTGAATTGCCAAATAGTGTCTTTTAATGAAAGCACAAACTATATTTTGTTAATCGGTATTTTCTGCTTGCTGCCTTTGCAGATTTGATACCTGCCAGTATCTCAAGCTTTGCTTACATGCACACTCTTATCCTTTCTCATTAACGTCATTAATCTCTACTTGAATTCCTTGCAAGCAGAAAAAAGTGTCAGTGTGCAGTAAGTGCAAAGAGTACTTGTCACCATGGCTAAGTGTTAACGTAAATCAGCAGAGTTAATATGTAATCCTATCAGATAGCTTCAAATGGGAATGAAGTCCTAGCTGGTAATACTGCTGCAGAACAGCTTTCCAATTCCTGCATATTGCCAAAACACAGAGGGAGAAAAGAATTTTCCCACTTGATACTATTATATTTTTTCCAATGAAAACTAATGTAGGGAGGCATGGAACGGAGGAAACTGTGCTGGCTACAGGTAGCATAGGTGTAGGGCAGTGATGCTGGAGGGGCATTTGAAGTGTCTACAGAGCACTTCATTATAAATACGGGCCACAACAAATGCCTCGGTATCTAGGGCAGGTTGAGAGTTAGCGACACTCTTCACCTCTGGCTTAAAGAGATGGGAAATGGCTTTGGGAAAGTTCATCTTTGGGTGGATGAGGACACCTGGCAAGTCCAGGACTGCTGACATCAAGCTGTCTGTCATGGATGATGACCAGCAGGGAGAGGAGACTGTCACACTAGACATTGCTCTGCTAGCTCTGGAGAGCATATAGTGACCTCTGCGGATGCCTGGTGCTGAGGGTGCTGGACATGAACAAAGCCTTCATGTGTCAGACAGAGTGTGATGTGAGAAAGCTCCAACAGAACAGGAGCAGGCCTAGGAAATGCAAGACCTTTCTGCCCAGTTCTCTAGTTGCAATGTAAGTAATAGTCGCTGTAGACATGATTAAAAAGCAGCATTTTAAAAAAATAAAAGTCCTGATTTGTAAACCAGAAAATGATAAAGGTTTTTCTATTTTTTTTTAAATTTTTTTTCTCACATTGTGCTTTTTATCACAGAATTGCTGGTTGACACTGCTATGTATTTTATCAGGGTAAAGCATTTTGATGCATTTTAAACACCCTCTTTTTCTCTTTTTCTCTTAGTCCCTGTAAAGTTACACAAAGCTTAGAAGTCAACATGATGCAGGAAGATGTTAGGTCTACTGTGAGTGGATGTTGAATTGTAGCTGAGTTTTTTAGAGTCAGAGAAGATTGTATACTTATCCATGTCAGTGATAATCTCTGGCTTTCACTAGGCCTGTGAAAAAAAGACCATTGCTCACTATAACTTTTCTCCTGGTTAGACATAAATAAAAGTAATGGTTCTAGTGAAGGAAAGTAAGTCTCCAGCGACTAAGTCTCAACACTGATGTTATTCAGTTTGTATTATGAACATTTATCCTTCAAAGTTGTGCAATTAATACTGAGACATTGGCATCTGGATCTTCCATTGAAGCATCCATCGTCTTTTGCAACACTTAGTAGCTCACATCTAAAAGTGATTTTATTTTGTTTTAGCACTGAATAAATCATCTTCCCCTGTATATCAATAAGCCAATGTTACTTAAAGAGCTAAGAGAAATAGTTATGACAGATTAAACAAAGGAAATACTTTGAGATCACAGAGCGAAACCAGATCTTTTAAGAATTTAAAGTGACATATTTTTTGTAATTTTCTTGTTATATTGTGAATAATTGCTTATTCCCAATGTGTGTGTATTAGGAGGCTGTACATTTATTTAGGACCTTAGAGAAAAATGCAAATCATTCAAAGGTCCCTTGCAACCTCTCCAGGTGAGATTGGAGAGGTGTCTTTTGAATACCTTTAGACAGAAGGTGAAATCAAGTACTCTGAACCATGGCTAGCAGAGACTTTAAACATTGTTTAAAAGTAAACTGTGATTGGAGACCACTAGTTGGACTGCACTTTGGACGAGAATAGAAGAGGAATGTGACACAGTCATCTGTCAGCCTCATTTCAAGGGTGACACCTAATTCCTCAAAAGCAAAGCTGGTGCTACTGATTTTCAGCTGAAATATTAAATACCAGTTTATCAGGAGACTAAACCAGTAGAATCAAAGGCTTAATGAGACAAATTCTCGTCCATTCATGAAATTCTGATAAAGCCAGTGCAGCATGATTTTATTTCTTAGAGGAAGACACTGCCAAAAACTATGTTCAGATGAGCTTCTTAGTGCCTATAACTCTGCTCTGGGTTGTGTCACTCAAGCTGGCAGGAAGCTTGAGATGTTTTATTTTTCAAACCACATCTCTGGGTACTAGATTTATTTCACAAGCGATAGATTATATTTCAAACTCATGTGGCTTATGCTCTGTATGCAAGTCTCTGAACTTTGCCTATGCCAGAGCTTCTACTTTGATCTGGCCAAGTTGCAACTATATGTCCCCAAAGAAAATTGGGTTGGCAGGAGGAAACAATCATTTCTGTCTTTCAGTCAAGGAGGTGTTTTAGAGGAATATGGGTGCAATGCAGTAGGAAAGTTCTTAATTTGGCTTTTCTTTCTGTCCATGCAGCAGAATTGAACCAACTAAATGTTTCTTATGTAGTGCAGTGTTCCACAAAGTAGCATAGACTTTAGTTATGGAACACTGAAAAGAGGAAAATATAGACCGAGAAGCTAATTCTCGTGACCTATGGATCAGATTTTCACACACAGAGTGAATTTGATACCACAGTATAATTACATATGTGTTTATATTCAAGCAGATCCAATGAAACCTAGCAAAACCTCATATTGCATGACATCATAGGTATCATGTCACTCTGATACCTAGTCAGAAACAACCAAAATCTTTTGTACTCCTGCTCATCTCCTGAAATCCCAACAGAAAATCTTATTGTTCTAATGAAGCTACTAAGTTCATACTTTAAAAGCTGCTACAGTATTGTTTTTATCATTATGACAAAGAGATAAATGTTTTCTGGCTGTTCCAGCTGCTACTTTGTTTCAAGAGAAAGTAGTATGAGGAAAATACAAACATTGGGAGGAGAGAAGTAGACCTATTGTAGTGGTTTTACCACTAGGAGGCGTGGTACTGACAAGAGAGATCCAATAGAAGTAACACACACCAAAAAAAACAAATAACAAGGTTTATTTTACACACACAGAAAATCGACAATAAAATGCCAAAACAGACAAATTAAGCTCTCCCAGGGCCAGTGGCTGATGTGGGAAAGCATTAGGGTAGCACTGGGTCTTTACCGGAGCCTCCTGAAAGACACCGTAAAAATTAAATGACCCTTAGTCCTACTCTCCCCTTCCCGGATAAGGAAATACTACTGCTGATGGAAAGATGTGGTCCTCAGCCCATGCCGCTGTCGCTGGAGTTGCCGATCGGCCCGCACCGCTGAAAAAAGCTCGGCACTGAGACAAGCAGAGATGTTCTCCCAAGCTCTGCCGGTCCCCCAAAAAAAGAGATGGCCGCCTCGCTTGCTCTTTGCTGGTTACCGTGGGACCAAAACCGTGGGACAAAAACAGAATGAACCCAACAGGCATGTTTCAAGGCCAAGTTTCTTGTTAGACTGCATAGGTTTGCATTCCTTTCTAATAAGGCATATCGCAAGGCCTAAACACAAGGACATGAGAAAAAGCATTAAAGTGCAGTAAACAGCACCTGCTCGGTAAAAAATAGCACTAGAGGTTACTATAGCAATAAAGTGTTAACATCAGCCAGTTTTGTGACCTTAGCCAATTAGCTGGTAGTTTCAGGTGTAAACAATATACGTGTGATGTGGAACCAATCAAGCAGCTTGTAAACACGTGTGTGAAACTGGGAAACTTATAAATGTAATTNGGGCGAGAGGAGGGGGCTGGCGGGGGGGGGGGGGGGGGGGGGGGGGGAAGGGAAAAGAAACGGTTTAGCTCCCAGAACCTTTGTTTTCAACCCACAGCACCTATTCATATAGGAGGCAAGTAATTTAAAACCCATCTGTATATTAACAGCCATGCAAGTGGCTGATTGAATGACCTGTCTGTGAAAAGTGGAGGGTTTTGTTCCTAGCTGCTCTTTATTCCCCAGTAAATAAAGTCTGAGGCATCTTTGTCACTTAATTTATTACAATTAGTCACCATAATGATCAATAAAGTACAGATTAAATTCCACGGAATTGGCAAAACATACATGTATATTACAGCAAACAAAGAAATACCTTAGATTCCAGTTTCTGGAATACAGTTTATCTGTATTTGTGAAAACAAAACAAATCCTTAATCCTGAAAATGGCAGTTAGATTTTTATTTTAATTTTGATCCAATATGTGATTATTTTGAAGATATTCACTTATTTTTCTTTTTATTGAGTATCTAGCAGTCCTCTTTATGCACAGTAAACAATGGTGGTAGATGCATTACAAAACCGAAGCATAGTTTGTGTCACAGGTCTTTTACAACCTGAATTGTAAGGGGAGGAATGGGCATAGAAGTACAGTCAGAGAAACAAGTAGACACAGCAACTATCTACATCTCGACAGATTACTTTTATAGGCTTAATAGATTGCAACAAAGAGTTTTCAGGAGAGTCCTGAAGAGAAAACCTTTACAGAAGTTTGGTGAGAGATTTCCCAGGCATGGGAAGAAGTTTGAAAATAAAACTTCTACATGGTATAAGGTGCTAGCAATAGATTTTGAAAGGAAGAGTTATCAAGTCAGCGGTGAATGAAAGATGGTCCATAAGATCACTGTATCACAGAATCACTGAGGTAGGAGGTATCCTCCTGAGGTCATCTACTATAACACCCATGTTCGAGCAGGTCAGTGAGAGTAGTTTTCTCAGGATGGTGTCCAGATGGGTTTTGAATATCTTCAAGAATTCAGGCTCCACAGCCTCTCCAGGCAACCTCTTCCAGACTCAGAATAAGTAAATATTTTCTAATGTTTAAATGGATGTTCTTGTATTTCAATGTGTTTCCATTACCTCTTTTCATATCACTTGATACTGCTGAGAAGAGTCTGAGAATAGGCATGATGGTTTGTGAAGTGCTACGAAGGTAAAAGAACCTGTCTATATTTCGTATATGTAAATGTAGGAAAATATTTTGGAAGATAAATTTTGAGGATATGAGGGCTAATGTTCACTCAGAGGACTTTTTCCATACGAGAGGGAACCCAGGAATGTGTTTGTGTCTGTTTTCTGTCCTCCTGCATTCCACAGGGATTCGCTCCCTGCCATGGAAAGAAGATAGTTCTGCAGAATCTTCAGAAGGTCCCCGCTGTGTGGGGTATGGGCAGGAGAGACAATAAAAGCCCAAGAAGAACAGGGGCATGTCTTTCCCTGGGCCTGGTGGTTTTTAACACTGTTAGGTTTAATGTTCTTTCAGTTTTAGTGCTGTTGCCTTTGCAAAGATGTTTTCCTAAATCCTTCTACTAGCTGGCATTTTTGGGGATACCTGTGCATTGTTATCTTGCTTCACAATCTGTTAGACAAAAAGAAGAAATGGGAAATGCATCTCAGATGAATACCAGCCCTAGGACAGCAAGTTATATGAATAGAAATGAATGGAACAAGACATACCTGTCCATGGCAGAAATAAGAATGCTAATGTGGGATGTGGGATGTGAGAACTACTGCATTGTGAGAACTTAGACAAAGATGCTAGCTATGTGAATGGACCAAAAGACTATCCTTGAGAAAGCAGTTTGGACCATGAGGCAGAAGTGAATGTTAACTTTTGATCCATCTGATATAAATTAAATTGTAAATGATCTTGCTATTCTTCTATTATGAAATCCACTATATATGTAGAAGATGGATGTTTGGATCCATCTGAGTGGTTTTACATGGTACAGCGGCAGGATCTCTGAAGTACAGCATTGTCTTCTATTCACTGACTACTGCTGCTCAATGTCCAAGTCACCTTGGCTTGCTATTTCCAGTTTGCCAGTGAGTTGTGGCACTGTCTCATACATCAAATACAGCCTGTAAACATATTATAGGAAAATGGGTGCTTCCTTCCTGTTCCAGGATATGTGTCAGCTGCTTACAGTATACTGATTAACCATCTTGAACACCTGGGAGTATTAAAATCTGAGATTAATTTAAGATTAAAATAGCATCAAGACTATTCATATATATGTATGTTTGTGTATTTGCATACATATGGGTATGTACCCACTGATGATTGTGACAATCTATAGCATATTCAAATAGCTTTTTCAGATATTCTTATCTTGGTAGTCCTGAAACACATTAGGCTCTTTTGACATAATTTTGTTTTAATCCTCACTCCCAAATTGCTTTTAAATACAACCTGTTTTTTTGTCTATACTGTTATTCACCTCATTTATTATAACTAATCTTGCTTTCCCTGGAAGTTGCTGATCAACAGCAAAAGTACTGAGAGAAGTGAAGATAAGAATGTCTGCCCAGTACAGGATTTAATTTATTTGCTTTAAGGGATCTTTTCATTGTAGACAGCTCTCCATGTTTGGATTAACTCTGATATGGAGAAAGGAAAGGAAGGCAAGGCAAGGCTGTACCTTTAGGGCCCCTAAACTAGACCATGGATGAGCTGTCGAAGAAGTCTCTTTCCTAGTTTCCATGAGCAGTATCACTCTTATGTTTTCAAACTCTTTGTTAGTTTCTGAGCAGTTTTTCTGCTGGCTCAGATGAAATGGCACAGCCTGTCTGATGAGCTTCTCTATTTGATCTATTCTACTTAATGTCTACATGACTTCTGGCAAGTTACTAAGGTGGTCTTCATGTGACCAGAATTTGAAGGTAAATGTATCCAGGTTTGCATTCCTTTATTAGCAATATCTCCAGCATGAGTTTAAATATCATCAGACAAACTGTGAAAACAAATAAATACGGAAAATCACCCTCAAACTCAGCATAAACCAATTATCAGAGTTAAAAGAAAAATTGAGCCGACAAATCCCAAGAATAATATAACATGTATGTAAACTGTACTATACCATTTTCAATAAGATTTTTTTCTATTGCCATTTTATAGAACTCAGTTTTAACTGTTGTGAAAAGTAGTTTATGTGTAGTAGCTCATTTTTTTCTTCACACTAAAACAACACTATTTAGATTTTTCCCTTTACCCATGGAAAATTCAAATAGTTGACCAACAGCCTTCATATTGTGTTTAAAATAAGGAAGATTAGTTTTTCCCTCATGGTCCTTGTTAACTCTTCCACCAAAATAATGGAACTACATATATGCATAAAGGGCGAGAATAATGACTACTTGTTATAGAAAGAAAAATGAGGGGTTTTTTTCTGCTAAGAAAAAGCTACTGATCTATTTTTGGTTTTATTATTCAGTCTTTAAAGAAAAGAAATAACTAAGCTGATTTAAATTAAATTTTACAAAGCATGTGCTCCTGGGCAGAAATATTATAAGTCTACTTTCAGCCCAAAGCACATTTTTATGGTTGAGTTATAATAAACCACACAGAATAGAGATTCCACCAGAATTGCTTACAGAATATAGTAGCACGAAAGGTATTATTGTTACAAAGCTTCACAGTAATGTTTGAATTTAGTTGACAGAACCAGAAGGGCCATTTTCATTTATCTTACCCTCTCATCACAAGGATCTACTAGAATCTCATGCTGCAGAGAATAAAACACAGCCAAAAATTAAAAAATTCAAAGCAGAATAATGATTAAAATAGTAAATTGCAGTCTAGGTTTTCCCAATGCTATAATACATTTGATGCATGATATTCTGAGTGTTTTGGTACAGGGAAAGGATGAAAAAGACAAAGCATTTATGAAATAAGTTTCTGTTCAACAACAGCTAAAAGCCAAGGTGATCTGCAGTGGACATAGCTTTATTACAAGCTTAATTTATCAGATACCTGTTAGCTTACAGTGAAGCTCAGTTTGCAAAATAAGGGAATCTTATTAAATTAAAAAGAAAAAGAAATAGGAGATAAGGCTGGGAATTATCTGATGGTTATACAAAGTGCATATTAAAGGACTAATGGTAGCTGTTGACTGTTCGAATGAAATATTTACATAAAAATTTCCCCTTACAGATACCTCTGTATCCTTTGGGTAAGTTGCCAGGTTATTTAATGACTTAATTGCTCTTGTATCAAATTCAAGTTATGGTCTTTATTTCATGCAAAAAAAAATGGGCAGGCTAATAAAATTGGAAGATTCTTTTCTGTCTTATCTAATTGAAACATCTTATTCTGCCTCTGGTGGGAAGGGGGGCTAGGAAAAGGTGTCAATGGGAAAATGTAGGCTATGCGGCTGCATTCAATAATCCCCTATGCTTGCTTCAAATTAGAAGCAGTGCAGCTGGTACAGCTCTAAGTATCAACAGCAGCAGCTTCAACATGAAAGGCCTGTCTTACATCTCAAATACAGCAAATCTCTGCTTTGGTCTTGGCATACTGCCATAGTAAAGATAAGACAGACAGTGCTTAATTTTCTTAATCCTTGCTACATGCAAAGCATTAAAGTTGGGTGAAATTCATACTGAGCAATGCCTCATACATGCTACAAGACACAGACATTGTGATTTCAATTAATTTTAGTTGAGGAAATGCATTTGGTGTAGCTCACGCACATGATTGGAAATAAAAGCAAGAAATAAGGAAATAACAGGGGTTCTTATAGGGTATGTCAAAGTGCATGAAGAAGTGTGTTTTTGTGGACAGAGTGGTAGCTTTTAGTAGAAAGTCAGATTCTGAGTTGCTGATGTGATATGAAATAGCAAAGAGACAGCAAGTTTGAAGGTGGAACAGGGATGATAATTTGATCATAAGGAAAGGAAAGGGCATTCCCCTGCTTAATTTCTGAAGAACCTCTAAACTGCCAAGAAAATGAAGATGGAATAAGAGATGGGCAAGTAAGTCTCAAGAGAGATGTACCAATGTCACGTCCTTTGCTGAGAACCAAGAGGGATCATGGGATCAAAATGTTCTCAAACAAAAAATGCATGAAGCGAGACAGAAAGGGACTGTCAGTCACATATGCCTCTGTGATAAACTGTGTGAACAACTTCTTTCTGTTCTTTGAAATAATTCTGAAGTATCACGTAGTAGTAAGGGTTAAATAACAGCAGTAATGCAGGAAGGCTGCTTGACTGTATTTCTTCTGCTAATAAATCAATGAAACTTGTAAAAGAATGATAACAAAAGGAGAGGATGATTGATGCCTGCAGGATGAAATCCTTATCCTTCATTAGGGGAAAATCTAACTAGCTCTGTTTTCCTGATGAGTAAGCCAGAGAAAACTGCTGGTGTGGTGGGAACTTTAACTATGCATGGGTGACAATTTAAAGCCTTCTCCAACCAGGATGTTATCTCTCTTGTCATCAGCACTTATCACAACATCATAGAAACAAGGAATGGTTTGGGTTGGAAGGGACCTTAAAAGTCATCTAGTTCCAACACCTCTGCCATGGGCAGGGACACCTTCTGCTATACCAAGTTGCTCAAAGCAACTGCATACTCAAAGCAATCCAGCTGTCCATGGNGAGAAAACTGCTGGTGTGGTGGGAACTTTAACTATGCATGGGTGACAATTTAAAGCCTTCTCCAACCAGGATGTTATCTCTCTTGTCATCAGCACTTATCACAACATCATAGAAACAAGGAATGGTTTGGGTTGGAAGGGACCTTAAAAGTCATCTAGTTCCAACACCTCTGCCATGGGCAGGGACACCTTCTGCTATACCAAGTTGCTCAAAGCAACTGCATACTCAAAGCAATCCAGCTGTCCATGGACACTTCTAGGAATGGGGCATCTACTTCTCTGAGCTATATGTTTCACTGCCCTACTAGGAAAGTGTCTGCCTTCTGAAGGCCAGGACTGTGAGCTTGCTGTGCAAACTTCTTGCTGTTCTAAGTATTTTGAACTTCACCAATTCATGGTCTCTGCAGCCAAGGCTGCACTTGTGTGGTAGTCGATGTGTTTGACCTCAAAGGAAAAGTTCTGTAAGTTCTAGGTCATTGATGCTGAATCCAGCTTAATCCTTATGCTGAAATGAGGCTTTCCTTTGTATTTTGACAGCTGTAAGTGATAAATGATATTCTGTTGTTTTCAATGCTAGTAATATGCCAACCAATCATATGAACTGCAGGGTCATATGACCAAGACACTCCATCCAAAGATTTTATGAGATTTATCGTGTGATCATATAAGCAACACATAAAAATCTGTGTGTTAGCAATAAAGTAGTTCCTTGCTTGCAATGTGTCTGTAGCTTGTGTCAGTCTGCATCACTTGCTGGGGACTGTGCCAAATATCAGCCATGACACACTTGAGCTTCGCGTTGCCTAGCAGCCTTTTCTTGTTGGTGAATACAAGTTCTAGCATAACACCTCTCTTTGCTGGTTCCTCTACCACTTGGAGAAGGAAGTTATCATCAATGCATTCCAGAAACCTCCTGGATTTCTTACATTCTGTTGTATTGTCCCTTCAAGAGATACGGTCAACCATGATGACCAGGGCTTGTGAACATGAGGCCACTCCTATCCATCTGTAGAGGACCATGTTTGCTTGGTCTTTCTGGTCAGGTGACCTGTAACAGACCCCTATATGTCACCTGTCCCTGCCCTCCCTTTAATTCTGATCCATAATCTCTCAGTCAGCTCCTCGTTGATCCCCAGGTGGAGCTCCATGCTCTCTATGTGGTCACTGACAAGGAGGGTAACCCTGCCTACTCATATCCACTGCCTGTCATTACTAAAGAGCCTGTATCCCTCCATTCCAACACTGCAGCCATGCCTCCACAATGCCAGTAAGTCCTAACTCTGCAGGCGTGTGCATGTTTCTAATTCCTCCTGTTAATTCTTCATGTTGTGTGTCTTTGTATAGAGGCATTTAAATTTGGCCCCTGAAGAAGTTGACTTACTGGTCAAAGTGGCTGGAATTCCTTTTTGCCACTCTTCAAGGGCCCTTCTCCTGGCCTATTTAGCTCCTTTTAGGGGATTCTTGGCACTACAGATAGTGGTAACTCATATGGAGTCCTTACCATCTCATTCAACTTTATTACCTTAATTTTATTTTTGTATGCAGTTTTCAAAGAGAAGGCAAAATGCCTGTATAGAGTGATGCATTGGTTTTTTAGCTAATTAGTTGTCTCCGAAAGTGAATTTGACCACCTTAGAGGTATTGTTGGTAGTCGACACTTCTGTGTAAAAGATTAAATTCAGAGTTTCATTTAAGTTAATATGTGCAGCTAGAATGTGAAAAATAAACCAAAAGTTACCCAACGTATTCAGACACCCTTGATGTGCATGATTATTTTCAGAATCATCAACAGACTTCTTGCATAATTTCTAATACTCCTAATTCTATTTAGGAATTGCTAGGAAAATACTACATAAGTAAAAAAATTCCTTTTTGGTATTTACAGATGGAGTTGGAATTTTTAAAGTGTTCTGGGCTTTCAATGTTTCTTTTATTCACTGCATGTATTAGAATTAAAATTAGAATTTATTCTTCCTCCTTCCTACCTGCTTTAGATAGATACCAAATGAACTGGCAAAAACTCTGGGGAAAATCATACTCCTATGCATCACATACCTTTCTCTAATAAGCTTCCCTATATTTTGGAAAGAATGTGGTGGCTGAGATGAAGCATGTGTACAAGAACAATAAGGTCCTACTCACAGTCTGTAGCTCCTCTTTTCAGACCATTTCAAAGCTGCTTCCTTGCTATCCCAAGAACAGGATAAAGCAGTACACAGTGAGAGATCAACTTTCTGAAGAGACATTNTGAAATGAGGCTTTCCTTTGTATTTTGACAGCTGTAAGTGATAAATGATATTCTGTTGTTTTCAATGCTAGTAATATGCCAACCAATCATATGAACTGCAGGGTCATATGACCAAGACACTCCATCCAAAGATTTTATGAGATTTATCGTGTGATCATATAAGCAACACATAAAAATCTGTGTGTTAGCAATAAAGTAGTTCCTTGCTTGCAATGTGTCTGTAGCTTGTGTCAGTCTGCATCACTTGCTGGGGACTGTGCCAAATATCAGCCATGACACACTTGAGCTTCGCGTTGCCTAGCAGCCTTTTCTTGTTGGTGAATACAAGTTCTAGCATAACACCTCTCTTTGCTGGTTCCTCTACCACTTGGAGAAGGAAGTTATCATCAATGCATTCCAGAAACCTCCTGGATTTCTTACATTCTGTTGTATTGTCCCTTCAAGAGATACGGTCAACCATGATGACCAGGGCTTGTGAACATGAGGCCACTCCTATCCATCTGTAGAGGACCATGTTTGCTTGGTCTTTCTGGTCAGGTGACCTGTAACAGACCCCTATATGTCACCTGTCCCTGCCCTCCCTTTAATTCTGATCCATAATCTCTCAGTCAGCTCCTCGTTGATCCCCAGGTGGAGCTCCATGCTCTCTATGTGGTCACTGACAA
>VYZS01002068.1:29317-48055 GCA_013400695.1 Neodrepanis coruscans | reverse complement strand
TGAAATGAGGCTTTCCTTTGTATTTTGACAGCTGTAAGTGATAAATGATATTCTGTTGTTTTCAATGCTAGTAATATGCCAACCAATCATATGAACTGCAGGGTCATATGACCAAGACACTCCATCCAAAGATTTTATGAGATTTATCGTGTGATCATATAAGCAACACATAAAAATCTGTGTGTTAGCAATAAAGTAGTTCCTTGCTTGCAATGTGTCTGTAGCTTGTGTCAGTCTGCATCACTTGCTGGGGACTGTGCCAAATATCAGCCATGACACACTTGAGCTTCGCGTTGCCTAGCAGCCTTTTCTTGTTGGTGAATACAAGTTCTAGCATAACACCTCTCTTTGCTGGTTCCTCTACCACTTGGAGAAGGAAGTTATCATCAATGCATTCCAGAAACCTCCTGGATTTCTTACATTCTGTTGTATTGTCCCTTCAAGAGATACGGTCAACCATGATGACCAGGGCTTGTGAACATGAGGCCACTCCTATCCATCTGTAGAGGACCATGTTTGCTTGGTCTTTCTGGTCAGGTGACCTGTAACAGACCCCTATATGTCACCTGTCCCTGCCCTCCCTTTAATTCTGATCCATAATCTCTCAGTCAGCTCCTCGTTGATCCCCAGGTGGAGCTCCATGCTCTCTATGTGGTCACTGACAAGGAGGGTAACCCTGCCTACTCATATCCACTGCCTGTCATTACTAAAGAGCCTGTATCCCTCCATTCCAACACTGCAGCCATGCCTCCACAATGCCAGTAAGTCCTAACTCTGCAGGCGTGTGCATGTTTCTAATTCCTCCTGTTAATTCTTCATGTTGTGTGTCTTTGTATAGAGGCATTTAAATTTGGCCCCTGAAGAAGTTGACTTACTGGTCAAAGTGGCTGGAATTCCTTTTTGCCACTCTTCAAGGGCCCTTCTCCTGGCCTATTTAGCTCCTTTTAGGGGATTCTTGGCACTACAGATAGTGGTAACTCATATGGAGTCCTTACCATCTCATTCAACTTTATTACCTTAATTTTATTTTTGTATGCAGTTTTCAAAGAGAAGGCAAAATGCCTGTATAGAGTGATGCATTGGTTTTTTAGCTAATTAGTTGTCTCCGAAAGTGAATTTGACCACCTTAGAGGTATTGTTGGTAGTCGACACTTCTGTGTAAAAGATTAAATTCAGAGTTTCATTTAAGTTAATATGTGCAGCTAGAATGTGAAAAATAAACCAAAAGTTACCCAACGTATTCAGACACCCTTGATGTGCATGATTATTTTCAGAATCATCAACAGACTTCTTGCATAATTTCTAATACTCCTAATTCTATTTAGGAATTGCTAGGAAAATACTACATAAGTAAAAAAATTCCTTTTTGGTATTTACAGATGGAGTTGGAATTTTTAAAGTGTTCTGGGCTTTCAATGTTTCTTTTATTCACTGCATGTATTAGAATTAAAATTAGAATTTATTCTTCCTCCTTCCTACCTGCTTTAGATAGATACCAAATGAACTGGCAAAAACTCTGGGGAAAATCATACTCCTATGCATCACATACCTTTCTCTAATAAGCTTCCCTATATTTTGGAAAGAATGTGGTGGCTGAGATGAAGCATGTGTACAAGAACAATAAGGTCCTACTCACAGTCTGTAGCTCCTCTTTTCAGACCATTTCAAAGCTGCTTCCTTGCTATCCCAAGAACAGGATAAAGCAGTACACAGTGAGAGATCAACTTTCTGAAGAGACATTGATGTAAGCTGGCAGGTGAAAAGTGCTATGCATTCATCCTGTTCTTTGCTGAGGCTCTGCTTGGTCAAAGCTGGTTCACGGGTTACTACAGGCTGGAAGAAGGCACTAACTGGATCCGGGGAGTCTCTGCAAAACCATGGCAGTTGGTTTGCAAATTCCTTGACACAGCAGCTTTTTTATATGTGCTCTACAAACCTAAAGTGCAAAACCCTGAAGTCCTTTGCTCTTCTGAATGCTCCTAGGGTTCATCCTCTGACGCTAGGAGAAACCTCTGTGATGAATCTGTACATTCACAAAGTTTTTTTGTGATGCTTTTAAGAAGTACTGAGATCATCTGCTGTGCTTAAAGGCAGAGATTCAGTGAATGTGTCTGAAAAATAAGCATTTAGACCACCTGAAATACCACTACAGATAACTGAAATGCACTTACAGACATTTTTCCTCATTATATGAATATTTTAATGCTTTACAGAAGGATATTATTGAGAACATGCCATAATCTGAGTGTATTTTAGTGGAATGAAAAGCTTTAAAGAATCCACAGACTCTGTTCCAGAGTTTCATTGAAGAAGAAAATTTCAGTCTCAGGGAAACAAAAAGATACATGTGCTTGCTTAATTAGATGGCAATTTTTTGGTTGGTTTTGTTTTTGTTTTGTTTATTTGCTTTTTTTTTAATCCACAAGAAACTTACGCTGTCTTTCCAGACGTTTCTCATGTTTTGAATTGTGTGCACTGTAGGAATGCAAATTTGAGCCCACTGACCAACAGGCTGGCTGGGAGTCTGTATTCAAAATAGAACCTTCAAAAAAACCTAGCCAGCCCATATCCAGACTCCTCTCTAGGAGTCTGATTGCAAATATTTCTACCATTCCCAGCTCAAGAAATTATACAGTATGTGGAAACACTCATTGAAACCGATCTTTGATGTCTCTCAGTTTTTTCTTCTTGTCTCAGGGGAACATATTCTTTGATATGTGGTTTGGTGGGCATGATGGTATTTGGTTGAAGGTCAGACATGACAATCTTGGAGGTCTTTTCCCACCTTATGATTCTATGATTCTATGAAATAGAGACATCCTTTCCTTAACAGTTGTTTAATTCCAGTCCTTTTTCACTAGCAAAGCACTGACAAAGTTATGTTACAGCAAATTAGCATCTAGGTGTTTTTTTTTCACAATTAACAAGCTTAAGTTAAATTGTGATAGCAAGGTAATGTTACACTTGTGTGGTTGATGGTTCTGTGTAGAGAACCAATATTGGCCACAGCAAATAGCTGAGTTTGACTTTTCAGATTGAAATGCTGATGCATAATGAGTCTTTTCATTGGCACTTGCAGTCTCAGGGTTCTCTGCAGTTCACATTACTGCCTTCCTCCTTCCCATTACAGCCTAAGTAGAATTGGTAACACTAATCTTTGAATCTCTGTTAATTAGTAACTAGTTTCATGTCACAGGAATCAAATGTCTCTAAGAAACTCTCAAGAGAAATGAATATAACCCTTGTGTAGTTGGGAATCCATTCCATACACACAAGGCCCCCCAACAGGTGCTGCCAGCAGCCAAGGGTTATGTTATACCACTGTGAAAAGAAGGAGGGACATGAAGACAAAGGAAAAAAAGACATATTGCAGATAGACTGTCACAAAAATATCGTTTCCCTGTCTGTAAAAAATGATTGTGGCATGAACTGGTTTAGAAGGAAGGTCTGGAAGCTTACTCATTTGACTCATTTGACAGATTTTGGCACAGAAATCCTGGCCCAGGTACAAGAATACCCAAACGCTTCTGTGAAAGAAGTGCTAGCCTGGGGCAGGCACTGCTTCTGCATAACCGCTTGTTTGCAATACTATCATGGCTCTCTGGGCACATGGTCACTCCTTGACTCAGGGACAGTGCCTTTTCTTTGGCCCCACAGAAATGCAGGCACATAAAGACACCTTTCCTCTTGACTGGAGTTGAATACAGGACAGCATGAACTGTTGTCCTCACCAAACCTTGCATAGTAGCCGGGATGGAAGAAAGAACTTAAGCTGCCAAAGCACAATGGACACCTGTCACCTGTCCAAATAGCCCTCCTTGGCTTGGGTACTAGAATGCACTTGTTTAAGGCAGCATATCTCCGTGCAGTGATGTTCTGCAGAGATCATTCAAAGTATATTCGTTTCCTGAATATGAGGCTAAGAGAGAGTTGTTGGCTCTTCCTAGGCTCTACTAACACAGGTAGGGTATCTGGGAGGGCAGGTAGCTGCATTTCTACAGAAGAAGGGCTTTTCCTGAGAGCCATAGATGTGTCTGCTGATGATCTGTGCCAGCTGGGGAGCCCAAGGGCCTCGGAGGGAGGAGCTGGGAGAGCTGGTGCTGTCAGGGGGCAGCTGTAGCCAAGGGGCTGCACAGTCTTGGAAGTCTGCCTTTCTGCAGGTAGGCTGCCAGCATCTTCCCAGGGCTGGTGTGCAAGAAGCTACCAGGCAATCTGGTAGCACTCTGTCTCTTGAGGAACCAGAAACTTGAAAGCTCTGATCACGTTTCTGAAACAAATTACCTGGCTTTTTGATTTTTACATAACAAAACCTCATCATAATTTCCATTTTGCAGGAAATATTTTTAATTGTAACTTGAAGCACCTGAAAGAGAACGTTGAAATTCCCAAGGAGACAGAAATTTTGAACTTACTCAACTTTGCCTTTCATGCTCCAGCTTCTGCAGCAATTGAGGCGAAGAAACTGAAGAGAATAACCTTTGTCATTGCACATTTTATTCATACCAGAAGAACTTTTTTATGTGCAGTGACTGAAAGAAAAAAGACTGTAAGTAAGGAGCAAGTAGCCAATCAGCTAATGACATTACTATGATTCATATGAGCAATATGAATATATTTAATTTACCATGTTGTCCTTACTTCTGGCATTTCTTCATCCATTCTTATTACTGGTCTTTGCAACCTTAACATTTTAATTTTGGCATATATTTTGATTTTTGAACAGTGCTTTGAGAGAATATTTTTTTTCTCATGAAGTATAATCTACAGGGACTTTGAGCCATCCCATTAGGATACAAAGAAAATGAGAGACAGAAGTAGAAACTTAACAATGCATGCCTCTAAATCAAGGCCTGGATTTGTGATATGTACTACTTAAGAATTTGTATTCAGAATTCATGGTGATGATTTTTTATGGTGGAAAAATGTTTGGGAAAAATGCTGTGGTACCTAATACAGTAGCAACTAAAATAGCAAAGGGGAAAAAAATTCTCTTATCATGAAGTTTTCAAAAGGCAACAAGATTGCTGGTGTCATGACAAGTATCCAATACTTGAAGAGCTCAGCACATTACTTTTTCAAGTCTAAACACAAAATAGACTTGTTTTATAAAAGAGTTCTGAAGCAGGGGACATCTTCATACTTTTGCAAAATGAAGAAAATATGCAGTGTATCACTTTATATCCAATATATCATGACCCAACAAAAAATATTCTTTTCAGAGAGAATGTAAGACTTCTGAGATGTATCATATATAAACTGGTTTCAACTGCCTGCTATGAGCTTACTGTGGGTTTTTTATTCGTTTAAGCATGACTTTGGTGTTCAGTGGGAAGGTGTCTGTAGGTGCTGTGGTGTCTGTAGTCCCTTCATCATTTGAAGCAGTGGATTGGCTCTCGCTATGATAGTCACAAAATGGGATATGACTAAAATGAAGCCGTTCATCACAGGTTTGTACAGGAGGGAGTAGTATATCTTGGTTTAACAGGCCTCTGATATCTTCAGTGATGAGCAGTTGCTTTGTAAGCAAGTGGGGTATGTGGTTGGGCTATTTACAATACATTTAATTAATACATCCTGTATATGAATAGCATTGAATATGATTTGCTGTTTGTCCCCTAGTAACTGCAAAGACACATCTCACAACCTGTGAAGACTCTAGTACTAGGCAGTAACATCATTCAAGCAATCTGTCCAGCTTCGGTGAGATTATCTGTGGGCTTACAGTCAGGCCTGTAAGTAACTGCCTTTTTGTACCATGACATGTCCTAGTATACAAGGATTTTTCAGCCTTATTTATAGAGGATTCAGATATCACCACATGTAGGTGGTGTAGTAAATGTAAAGTGAGATGAAAATAGCAAGTGAAAAAGAATAGCTGGCTTTTTGACTTGGCTTTTATCTTTGTGACTATAATTGTGCGACCTAACTGGGGTCCCACATAATTCATAGATCCTATAGCTATAGATTATCAGGAAAGCAAAGAGGGAACATGATATCTTCATACTCTCACTTACATGTTGTTGTTGGCCCTGTTAATGTGAAATTGGATCTGCCATATCCCAGTTGGTTCTGTCCTGTTATGTGTTACACTTTTTCCCACTACTTCACAGTAATTCTTCTGTTTTTTTCTTCCGGTATTATGCTATTCATTAAGGATAACCTCCCTTTCTTCAGGGTTTCTGCTCAGACCAGTCTTAAATTCTTTCATGTTTTTCTGAACAAAAACACTGGGTAGAATTTCCTTCTTGAGCATAAGCGTTGCTCTGACCTAGAATTACTGTAATATGGCCTTTGGCTCTAGACACAGAGAGCCATGACTGTTGCAGAAATTTCTTTTCTATTTTCTGTGACAGACTGGTGGTGATTCATGAGACAACTTTTGCCTATATACTAGAAACACCTCAGGATCCAACACTTTTCTTTGAAGAGAAAAATTGTATTTTCTAGCTTAGACTCTGATACCATGACAACTTAGACCATATTAGTGTGATTTATTGTCAGACACTGAGAGTATATGAAGCTGTATAAAATTAATAACTGTTCTCTGTAGGGACTCAGATATTCAGATATTCCATTTTGTCCATTTTTTTGTTCATTTGTTTATTTGGTTTTGTTTGTTTATGTGGTTGGTTGGAGGGTTTTTTTGTTTCAAAATGATAGCAAGGTGCTGGAACAGACTGACTGAGGAGTGGCTGGTAGTATCAGAAGATGCCTAAGAACCCCTTAGGGAAAGGCTCTGGGGAAGCAGCTCGTGTACTGGATGCCTGCCCTGCCCTAGGAAGTAGGAATGACTAGTGATGTCTTCAGCTTCCTTTCAACATTTTTTTCTGTTAGTTGAGTCTGTACATCACCTTTTTCCTCTCTACTCTTTGACTCAGAGTTCAAGATGAATTTCCAGACTTGGTCATGAAAGAGACAGCTGTCATTGATCAGCAGTTAACTCTGAAATTGTTCTCCACATGCAAATTGTAATGATTTTGAGGCATTCATCAAACCAAATCCAACACTCTCATGTGTACTTTGTTGTGGCACTGCTGGTTCGGCTTAGTTTAACTAATGTAAAAGCAGATTTTTAATGGTTTTCAAGAGAAATCATTAACTGAGCTAAAATTTGTGGCAGACACTGGACATTATCATCTGACTTGACTTAAGTGCTTGAACACTGATAAACTTGAGCTGAGTTTTTATTTAACCACTGTCCTAATTCTGGCCAGGACAGGGTGTCATGGTTTTACCACAAAATTAGTGATTTTGACAAGAGATGTCCGAGAGGAGCCACAGACACACCCTAAAAAGAAAGAAAACACACAAATATCACAGTTTATTTCACACACACAGAAAAACCGACAATAAAGTGCAAGAAAACAGACAAATTAAGCTTTCCCAGTGCCCGTGTTGGGGTGAGAACGCTCCGGAGTAGTGCTGGTCTCTTTCTGGGTCTCCTGGAGAGACACCGGGATAATTAGAGAAGGCCCACGGCCAATCTGAGAACCCACAGCAGCGTGAGCCTCCGCTCGGCTTTTCTGAAGAAAAAACCACTCAAAACAGTTAGAAACCGCGAGCCCCCCCTCCCCCTTGCCTTCCCTATAGCCCCCAGGAAGGGATTTCCAGTGCTGATGGAAGAAATGTGGTCTTCAAACCCGGGCAACAGCTGCAGACAATCGCCAGACCACCCGCTCCCTGGGAAAAGAAAAAAAAAACCCACAAGAAAAAAAAAACCCCACGACCCCCCGAGGAAGAAGTCCACCCCTCCAGGAATTCACGAGAAAGAATGCGATTCCGAGAGAGAGAGAGAGAGAATCCACCCCTCTGAAAAAGGAATAATCACGAAAAGACGTGATCACAAAGAAAAAAGAAACGGCTCCCCCCCTCCCAGGAAATACCACACCAAGCTGCCATGGCGAAACTGCTGATCCGTCCTCCACATGGACGTAGGTCCCGGCGCAGTGGCAAGGAGCGACGTTACCCCCAGGATCTCCGAAGCCGAAGAGAGAAAATGGCGCCCACTCTCGTGGGTCCCGATCCGCGCATGTGTAGATGGGCCCCAGGGGCCAGCCTTTCCTGTAATTGGTCAGCACCCCGGGGGCCTGCCCCGTGCGTGTAGTTGCTCATGGGAAATGCCGCGGCTGTCTGGAAATGATATGTGTGCTGGGAGGGCATTTCTGCTAATGGCGGCTGCCACCAGCGCCACGTGCTCCTGGGCTGGCTGCCGCTCCACAGTCGGAGCCGGACTCTGCCGGGCTGCACCCGGGGGGTCGCGGGCTTGAGCCCCTGCCCTGGCAGCCTCCGCTTCTCCCGTTGGCGGCCCCCCCCCCAGGGCGAGACCGGGGCCATGGGGGGCTGTGCCGGGGGCTCAGAACTGGGGCTGCACGGGCCATGCCTGGGGCTCGGAGCGGGGCCACGGCCAACCCCGGCCTGGGGCTGGGGCTGCGCCTCCAGTGGTGGTTCCTAGCGGCACGCAGCGCCGCACCCACCCCACTCACCCCGCCGACCCACGGCCGATGCCGCTCCGAGGGCCGCACGCGCTGAGCACCGCTGCCGCCGGGCTGAGCCGTGCCGCCGCCGGGGGGAAAGGGGCTACCAAAAACCACACCGGTGCCGGCGCCGCCTGCAGCCCTCCACCGCCGGCTCTGGGTGCGCCCTCGGCCTCCTCACATGGTAGGAAAAAAGATCATTTTTACTTTCGTTTTTCACCCTACGACAACAGGGTTAAGTTTTTCAGTAGCCACAGAGGGCATGGCTAGGACCTGAAGATTATTCCATACCACTTCATGTCATTGTTGGGGTTGGGAAAGGGAGTTTCTTCTCAATAAAAGGGGAGAGTAAATGTGGCAGAGGGAGCCATCTGGTATTGTCTATTGTCACGAGATTTCTGTGTGAGATGTTTCTTTCTCATACCCTCTGTGATTTGTATCGTTGCTCTTACTGTCCATTTTCTTATCTCATTGCTGTTTTCAGTAAATTGTTCTTAACTTAACTTGTGATCTCAGCCTTTTGTGCCTCCAATTCTCCTTTCCATCTTACTGCTGGGGGAATGGAGAGGGGAAAGTGGGGGAGCAAGAGAGTGGCATGTGCTTCGGAGAGTCTTGAAGGTTATTATGGGTCTGATTTCACTTTGCTGGGTTTGTTTTGATTTTCCCTTTCCCTGTAGGCAGTGGGGGCTGCTTTGTACCCTCTCTGCTCCCAAAGTGCCAGGAGCTGGGCTGTGCCATGCTGGGCTGGTGCCGGCAACTGGCAGGGCCAGTGCAAGCAGCACAGGGCTGGGACAGTCCCTGCATACAGGGCCCACGCATGCTGTGGGTCACTGCCTCTGCTGGACTGTGCTGAACAAGTGGTCCCGTGTTAATTGGGGATGGCCTGTGTGGGCAGAGAAAGACTCCCACCATGGTGGGGGTTGAGGCCCCCCACTCCCCTGCCAGATAGGACCACTGGGGCATGGACACCATAGGCCACTCATGTTCCCAGGCAGTTCCAGGGACGGATGCTCTATGCAGCAGTGAGCAGTGCCGCCCGTGATGGCAGGTGGGTGTGGCAAGGTGGTGGTGACCACAAGGAACTCTTGCAATTTTTGGGGCTTGGGCGCTGATAAACTGGCAGAACCAGAACTGGTGCTTTGTTGAGTCATGAGCTCATCTGCGCCGTATGATGCAGATGAATTTAGATTCTCCCCCCAGAACAGAATGCAGTGGGTTGTGTAGCCACTCTTCATGGTGCTCCTGCTAGAGATCTGTTGCAGCTTTTGTGAGCCCAGTTTTAACCCCTTAGAGGAAGACTTCACCACAGAGGTTTTCTTTTCTTCCCTTTTGTTCAAATGGCGCATGGGTAAGAACACACCCACCTGCAGCTCTGCCTAGGCTGCACCTCGGCAAGGATTGCAGCTGCCATCTTCATCACAGCAGCCATCTTCTTGTGGCCACTAAGAGCTTAGACTAAGAGCTAAAAACAGGGTGTTTCTTCCTTTGTTTTTTAATTACTACCATTGTTCTGTGTTCTTATATATATTTACAATTAAATGCTGTTATTTTTCTCCTGTCTTTTTCGTAGTCTATTGTTCATGACTTCAAATTGCATATTTGTCTTTAAACCAAGACAAGGAAACACTGAACTGGAGACTTCCACTCCTAAACCATGACAGCTACTTACGTGTATAATGTCCCTTAGTACTGAAATTTTCTGTCATATCACTTTCAGGTGGCCTTTTAGCTATCATCATAAGAACATCTTCCTTTATGGTTAGGGAAAGATCTTTTAAATCCTGTGCTGCACAAAAAAGAATTTGTTTCACAATGAGCATAAGAAATATCTCTATGGAAGCTCTCATAACTTTTTAAATGATTTCTCTAAACTATCCAGTCTTTTACCTTTGTTCTTTAGTTACCCTTCATGAATCAGTGTGGCAGGAGAATGGTTTCTCATTATTCCTCTAAGTATCACACTTGGAATTATAATAGGAAGAGCTTCTTTGAGATACGGGAAAGAAGCCTGAACAAGTTAACTTAGAGAGTAGACATTGGATAAATTACACTGGTTAATTAAATGAATATTCATTTTTTCTCCAGCTTTTCTCATAAATATATAGTGCTCTGTTTGCTAAAGATCCAATACATTTGTTTGCTCTCTTTGCTGCATTATATCAGTGTGCCAAGTAAGAGAAAATACAGCTGTAGGATGGCTTTATTTCATATTTTCACATTCCATAACCTGTTTATTAGTAGCTTTTGCTTGTATGTTCTTTTTGCTTTCTCTTTCTTTTCATTGTCAACTGAAAAAAATCCAATACATCGAAAAATGATTGTTTTTTAATTGATTCATGACATGTTTCACAAAGACAATAAAATCCAATCAAATCCAATATATTTTCATGGTTTATTATATACATTATTGTTATAAGAGTAGAGTTTAAGTTCTGATTTTAATAGCAAAATGATGGCTTGAAATGTGACTGTTAGACATTTTTTTCTCGGTTATCACAGAGGGAACTGGCAGTTAGAGTCTGAGGATGCAAACCTCTCACAGGAACAGCAGCCAGACATGTTACCATCTTTTTCTAACATGTCTGCATTAATGGCTTGGTGGAAATACTCTGTGGAGGATATGTGATTCAAAATGCTGCCTAACCTTTGGCTTAAAATTTTGCTTTCTGATGTCTGATTATTAGAAACCATCTTGAAAGTCATACTCCTACTGCTCACACAGAGATCTTTATTAAAAAGGGCTGTTCAGGGCTTATATCTGTCTCCCTGGTACAGTATCAGTATGTTCCTTGAGCAGACATTGCCTTAGGGACTAAAGTAACAGAGGTAGTATACTGAATATGTGAAATAAAGTAAAGAAAAAAGGTCAAATTCAGTTACATATTGTTAAGCTATTCTCTGAAGCTTCATAGAATTGTAGAACAACAGAATATCCTGAGTTGGAAGGCAGTTACAAGAATCATTGACTCCAGTTCCTGACCCTGCACAGGACAACCCCAAAAATCGCCCATGAATAGTGTGCAGATGCTTGATAATGGTCCAGTATTGACCCTTGTTTCTTACGGAATATTGCTGGCTTCACTTAGGTTTCCACAGGAATGTAGGAAAGCATTAGATTTCGATTTTGACCTTGGTTTTGTGATTGAAATGGAAGACATATAACTAGTCATCAAACTTAACATTGTAAATTTTGATTGAAAAAGGAAACATTATTTTACAGTTATTTTAGATGGGAGGTTTAACAGAGTATTTCCTGATTTGTTCCTGGGCAAAATGAGCACAGTGGGAACACAGGTCTTACATGTCTGTCTGAATCAGGTCGGCCGAAAGCCAGATTTGTTCCTCACAGTGTCTATATTGTTGTGCTCATTCACAGCACTGAAAGGACCCCTGCTTTTAAGTTTCTTTCAGTAGCTAGCCAATGTTATGTAATATCACATCAGCATTTGGAACGTGGGCAGCATTGTGTAAGGCTATTACATTTGCCCCTTGGCATGACAGAAAATAAAAATGAGATTTAAATTGTTCTGTTCATACTTGAAATCCCCCAAGGTGCTTTTTTGAACAAAAATTCTAATTTATATGAAAGAAAACTGAGTGGGTATTAGGTAACCAGCGACATCCTGGACATGACATCAGAGAAGAAAGCCTTTTTCTTTCTTTACAAAAGGAGAATTGGTGGGCCAAGGCAGATCTGTTGTGTTTGAAAACTCCTCCCGGGCCTGACAATAAGAATTATTTGAGGTTCATCATGCCATTTTGCACTATTACAATAGGAATGGATTTTGTGGTCAGATCTGTGTATTTTTAGATATATTCAAAACACAGCAGTGGTTTGGATTCTGCAGAAATATTAATGCATTGTGTATGTTTTACTTTCATCATTCAATATTACATATTATAATTGAGAGCTATGAGTCATATTTAGATTAAGTTTATTTATAACATATTAGTCATAGGGCATAGAGCAATTATGCCAAGGAAGCAAGATAAATAGGAATATTAAATACTAACCAGCTTGATAAAGTCAAATTCAAATTTTGAAAGTACAATTCCCATCATGACCTGCTTTATGCCCCCAAATATTTCAGAGTAAAATCTCTGCAGGAAGAACTGAGATCCATGTGCTATAAAATTTATCAGATCTTTCTTCTAGTGTTTCTTCTGTACAGTTTCTCTGGTGTTTGGTGGATGAATGCTTAAGCCTTTTAATAGGGTCTGGACAACTGTCTCTAAGTGGCCCTGCTTGAGTGATGGTTGGACAGGATCTTCTCCAGAGTTCTCTTCCAACCCCAGCCATTCTGTTATCCTGTGATTGATCTGGATGTGTTTTTTTTTTTTTTTCCTGACATTGATTTTCAAAAACTGCTAATCCATTACTATTCCATAATTGTTGTTCAGCCGTCAGCCTTGGCTAAAGCTGGTGAACAACTTCTGAAGCGTTTGGAAGAATTCTGACAGTTATTTGAATGGCACCAGAGCATTTGTATCAATTCCTAAGAAGTCCAGTCCCAAGAATATATAGCATAAAAATATTAAGACTGTTAGAAAGAGATCAGGCAAAAAATCGTGTAGTGTTTTATCTTTTATGCAGCACTGGACATAAGTAGATGCTTCAGGAACAGAAATAACAAGATAAACTTGTTTGATAAAGTCCCCAGAATAAAAGATTTTTTTTAAAATGTACTTGTCCAGTTTCTGGAGAACTCAGCTAAACTGTGGATTGACTTCTTTGGGCAGTGAATTTCATAGTTCTAGCCCCTGCTGCACAAAGAACTAGCTCTCATTGTTATGTACCTTGCTCCTACCATTATCATTGGATAGGCCCTAAATTTTTTACTGAGAAGGGGTGAAAACATGATGCCTCTTTAATCTTGCCAAGGCACTTGTAATATTGTCATATTGTCACTGTCATTTGTTATGAGTTGTCCCTTTCCCAAGCTGAAGTCACAACCTACTCAGACATCCTTGTTCCAAAGCAATTACCTATCCCAGAAAATACTTGTTGTGCCCTTTTAATCTTTCTGATTATTACGGAAAAAAGTTGACGCAAAGAATGAGAGAGAAGAAGAGATAAGCAATATGCAATCTCAACCTTACATAGGCTGTGACTTGTGTTTCTCAGTGACAATAAGGATTGCAAACTGTACTGCCACAAACCTCTTATTCCATGTCTCACTGCTGGTGTGTGTGTCTTTCAGACATTCCTTGTACTACTTGAAAACACAGCTGTAAATGTTTTCTGTGGCACTGAAACAATTTAAAGCATAACTTCCAAATAAATGGGCCCCTGAGTTTGTAAATTCCAAAGTGTCTGAGGCATGGCAATGTCTCTCATACTACACTGAAAATCAAACCAACTTTTCAAAATGACAAAAATTAAAACACTGGATATGCTATACAGACATAGCTAGGAGGAATAAAAATGTGATTCTATCAAAACCCAACACATTACTACATTACTATATCAAGGTATACAAACTCAAAGGAGGAACAGGTTATTTCTTCCTTTAACTCATTGGATTAAATACACAGGATTATAGGTCCCAGATGATTTGAAGTTGGCCAACGTGACACCCATCCACAAGAAGGGCTGGAAGGAAGATACAGGAAATTACAGGCCTGTCAGCCTGACCTCAGTTCCAGGCAAGATTATGGAACAGATCATCTTAAATGCAATCCCACAGCACCTGCAGGATGGTCAAAGGATCAGACCCAGGCAGCATAGATTTAGGAGAGGCAGATCCTGCCTGACCAACTTAATCTCCTCTTATGAACAGGTAACTCGTCTGGTGGATGAGGGGAAGCCTGTGGATGCGGTCTACCTAGACTTCAGCAAAGCCTTTGACACGGTCTCCCATAGCAAACTCCTGGAGAGGCTGGCAGCTCACAGGTTAGATTTGTGCACTCTATGCTGGGTTAAGAACTGACTGTACGGCCAGGCACAGAGAGCAGTAGGGAGTGGTGCTGCATCCAGTTGGTGGCCAGTCAGTAGTGGTGTCTCCCATGGATCAGTGTTGCGCCCAATCCTGTTTAATATCTTTATTGATGATCTAGATATAGGAATTGAGTCCACCATTAGTAAGTCTGCAGATGACACCAAGTTGGGAAAAAGTGTTGATCTGTTAGAAGGTAAGAGGGCTCTGCAGAGGGACCTTGACAGGCTGGGTAGATGTGCAGAATCCAGTATCATGAGATTTAGCAAGTCTAAGTGCCGGGTTCTACACTCTGGCCACAGCAACGCCATGCACAGCTACAGGCTGGAGACAAAGTGGCTGGAGAGCAGCCAGGCAGAAAGGAACCTAGGGAAAGGAACAGCCGGCTGAACATGAACCAGCAGTGTGTCCAGGTGGCCAAGAAGGTCAATGACATCCTCCACTGTATCAGAAATAGTGTGACCGGCAGGACTAGGAAAGTGATTCTTCCCCTGTACTCAGCATTAGTCAGGCTGCAGCTTGAGTGCTGTGTCCTGTTCTGGGCTCCTTAGTTTAAGAAAGATGTTGAGATGCTTGAATGTGTCCAGAGAAGGGCAACAAGGCAACAAGGATGGTGAAAGGATTGGAGCACAAGCCCTATGAAGAGTGGCTGAGGAAGCTGGAGTGGTTTAGCCTGGAGAAGAGGAGGCTCAGGGGAGACCTTATCACTCTCTACAAATGCCTGAAAGGAGGTTGTAGCCAGGTGGAGGTCAGTTTCTTCTCCCAGGCAACCAGTGACAGAACAAGAGGACACAATCTCAAGCTGTGCCAGTGGAAGTTTAGGCTTGATGTTAGGAAAAAAATGTTCACGAAAAGAGTGATTTGTCATTGGAATGGGCTACCTCGGGAGGTGATGGAGGCACCATCCCTGGAAGTGTTTAAAAAGAGACCAGATGAGGCACTTAGTGACACGGTTTAGTTGATGAGATGGTGTTAGGTAATAGGTTGAACTTGATGATCTCAAAGGTCTTTTCCAACCAAGTTAATTCTGTGATTCTGTAAGTAAAACCTATGTAATCAACAATAATTTTGATTTCAGGTTATCCTGAAGTACTACAGCAAGTGATTCAAAGGATATGCTCTTCCATAAACTGCATTTTAGTTCGATCAGGATCTAGCCTTGAGTATTCTTTTGCTGGTGTAAAAACTTTGTCTTGGAAGATGACATATGGAGATTGACCAGCATGCCCTGATATTCATTGTAGCATCAGTTAACATGAAAAATGGCACTAAATGCAGTTATTAGACACAATTCAGACAGCTGAATGCTAGTTTTGTTCAGTAAAAGTGATTTATTGATAAAAGCAGATTACATTTTGTGTTTGTCTATCCTAAGTAATTTTGTACCTATGCTAGTTTGCTTCCAAGTCTTCTGGCTGAGCATTACAAGCAATGATGGTAGCACCATCCATTAGTGCCATAGATATCACAGGGACATGGTCTCTAAATTTAGGAGTTTATATTGAGACAAATCAGAAATATAAATAGGAAAGGAGTGTGAAAGACAGGATAATGGTTATAATAAAAAAAAAAAATCTCATACAGTTCTTCAGTGTACAATAACCCACACATATTTGTTCTTGAACCCTTTATAGGATGGGCACAAATAACAGAAGGGAAGTCAAGCATGTTTCAGGAAGGCAAAGAATTTGGAATTTAAACTATTTCTTTTAGAAATACAGAGAACAGTTCAAAGATTTCCTGCTTATGAGGTAACTGATGTTCCTTAGTATGGATTTATTTTTTTTAATTTAGAAGTAATTTTAGTGAAAAATGCTGATTTTTTTTTCCCAGAGTGCTAGAGAACATGTTTGCAAAAAGGGGGACAGAACAGAGAACATTTTAGTGACTTTTTTTGCTTTGTCCAGTTATACTCATCAAAGATTTATGAGGTACAAAGAGAGGGACTAATTTTACATGAAGGAAGGAAACATTGGATACAGTCACCAGAATGCTGATTAATATCATTAAAATTGACAAACATGTTAACTAAGAATTTTAGTGTGATCTTCTGTACTTCTGTGTCACAAAATTAGCCTAAACAATCCACAAGATTTATTCACCGAGGTTGATTATTTGTGGTGCTTATTTTTGGAGTGCTGCTGTGTGTCTATGACTTAACTGCTTTGAAATGAAAATCTCATGTTATACAAGAGAGCCACTGTGCAAAGAGAAATGGCAAAAAGATAGCATATGATGTTTTTGCTTAACAGATGGTGCAACACCTATTTAATGGGGTGAGCTTATAGCTTGTACCACATGTAGTCCTGAATCTTAAGAGTAAGGAAGTGTATGGATGAGGCATGAAGACTAAACAATCCAATATGAGCTACAAAAGACCTTCCAGTTCTTCCTGGCTGAACTGAGAGTTCTGGCATGTCTAGGTGTAGAAGTTTAAAAGTCAGTGAATATTATTGTGGTGACTTGACCTTGCCTGGATGCCAGACACTTCTGCCCCTACAATTCACTCCCTCACTCCCTCACTCCCTCTTCTTAGGTCAGGCAGAGAAACGATGAGGGACAAGCTTATGAGTCAAGATAAGACCAGTTAATGAGAAAAGCAAAGGCTGCACAAAGAAGTAAAGCAAAATGAGATGTACTGTCTGCTTCCTATCAGTAGGCAATGTCCAGCCACTTCCTGCAAAGCAAGACCTCACTACATATAGTGCTTGCTTCAGAAGACAAATGCATTAACTCTCCAGTCCCTCAACTTGATACCCTTTCTCTCAGCTTTTATTGTTGACNTCAGATGCAACTTTACTTCTGTCATGAAATGATCCATACTCACCTACTAAGTATGGCAATTTACTGTTAGTAACTTTTGATTAGTTAACTACTGTATCGTTACACAGAGACAACACTATTTTTTTTGAAATCCTACAAGCAGTTATGTAGGGAAATGTCATTTGGGTATATCCCAGTTGTGTTTAGCCCCTTTCTTTTCCCCTACAGTCCTAGTAAGACCCTTAGTTAATATGCAGTTGATGTAACTTCTTGGATATGGAAAAAATCCAAACCTGGTGGCTAAATGGACTAAAGGGAAGAGCAAACTGAGCCTACTCACTGCTTTAATAAGCTGCAATTGCTTTTTTGGTGGGAGCAGAGNGGGCCAGCTGTCCTGGCTGTTTCCCCTCCTAACCTTTTGCTCTCTTCCAGCCTACTGGCCTTAGATGAGGAAGGTTAGAGAGACAGCCTTGATGCTCTGCAGGTCCTTCTGAGCAATAGCCAAAACACTGGCATGTAATCAACACACCACTCTAGCCACAAATGCAAGGTACAGCTATGTATGATGAAAGCTAACTCCATCCCAGCTGGATCCTATCCTATATAAAGAAAAGGCAAATGTATATCTTCTTTACACAAGTGGGGCTTATACATAATAATGCACCATGGTTATTTGCAAACCTGGGTACAAATTCAAAGCATACTGTTGCTATCAGTTACAATCTCTGTTCCCAACAAAAAAAAAAAAATTGCAGTTAAACTTCTTTAAAAATCAGTTTGCTAAATGAATTCTGTCTTGCATTTCAGGCCCTGTGGCCAATATACAATATAATATTTTATGTTCAAATGGGGCTTATCATGATAACATGTTAATGTGCCTCTTGCTACAGAGAAAGAGATGAAGTGACCACTTAATACTTGGAGGTGCTTGCAAGGCCTGAAACAGAAGGTAAATGTTCAAAGCACTGTTTACAATTAACCTAACTTGGACATCATGAACTCTTCACCTCTTTCAGTATATCTGACAGCTTCTTTAACAAATTCATTCTGCTTAGGCTCATAAAACAGGTTAAACTCTGCATGTGCTTCATTATTGATATTGCACAGCATTTTTCAAGCTTTAGCAGGGATGGTAAACTTTAAGGAAAAGAAGCCAGTTAATTCTTATTGAACTGTCAGAGGTTACTACAATTATGAACAGTGTTATTGCAAAGGGTTTTATAATGACAAAGCATTCTTTAATGTGTTATAGGGTTAATCATATATTCCCAAGAAATGCATTTCCTAGCCCTTTAGATTTTAGATTTATACATTAATTCAATTTATATATTGAAAGCATACTCTTTTCCCTAAGTAAATTTTCATATTTTGAACGGCAATCTGTTAAGAATACTGTTAAGAATATCAACGAGAAATGTATTTGGTGTTTGACTTTTCTCACATCAAAAGAACTGAAAAGCTCATGAAAAGAATATACTTATAAAAATTAAAATGCATTCAGCAAAGTAATGCATACCAGAAAACAAGACATGCCAACTGTAGAGCTGGAAAACCGTGGCAGAGAT